>PVIJ01007006.1:59177-86610 GCA_004024925.1 Scalopus aquaticus | reverse complement strand
CATTATCTTTAGAAACTATGCCTGCTAGCCAAATTTATGGTATAAAAAACCCCACTGTTGGGGCAATAAACGGAGCAGCCTGATCACTACTCGGTGTGCGTGCTGTCTCTCATTCCCCTTCCCCCTCTCCTGCTGCCGCCGACGCTTTCCCCACCACCCCCGGGGACCCAACCTCGGTCGGAGCCGGCCTCCGACAGTGGTGCAGCGGTTAAGCGCTGCGCTGTGGAGCTGTCGCCAGCAGCGACGCGAGTTCGACGCCCGGCCAGGGAGAATCCCACATGGCGAGGCAGACTCTCCTGCCTTGCCCGCTGATCCTCTCAGCAGTGTATTTCTGATCTGCCTGTTCTGCTACCTGCTCTGTCTCTGGTGAACCCTCTCGCCGCCCCACGCCTCTGGCCTGTACCCCAGCTTGTATGTATAAATAAAAAATAAATCTTTAAAAAAAAAATATGAGGAAAATAAGGTACTATTATTTAAATTAGGATTTAAATAGGATTTAAAGGATTTAAATTATTTAAATCCTTGACATTCATTTTAGAAAAACTTCCAATCCTGGCTCTTGAGAAATATAAGTAAACAACAAAAAAAAAGAATTTAAGGATTTATTTTATTTATACATATAAGAACTGGGGTGTAGGCCAGAGGTGGCGGGCGGTGATAGGATTCACCAGAGACAAAGTGGGGAGCGGAACTGGTAGATCTACTGAAATCACTGCTGAGGGGAGCAGCAGACAAGGCTGGAGAGGTCTGCTGCGCCATGTGGGTCAACTCCCTGTCCGAGGATTGAACTCATGCTGCGTGGCAATAGCTTAACAGCATGAGATTTTAACCCCTGAGCCACAACGGTGGCCCCTAAGCAAATAAAATTTTGAGCTGGTAGGGTAAGAGCTGCCCAACGTCCTCTTTGAACAAGTGGGCTGAATCAATCACTGGTGGGTCCTGCCTCAAAATCTTATTCAAACTACTTGGCCCAGCAGACCAACCAAAGGCCTATACAAAGGTGCTTATACAAAGGTACTACATACTGATCAATAACTGTTTTAAAATATATTGGAGGAGGAAGGGTGAAGAGTCCTATGTACAGTTATTAAAGGTCTGACTGTGACTAGAATCTCAATAACTATCTAATGGCACACCCCAAGGTGAAGACTTGAAATGCTGATGAAATATGGCACATGAGAAGCGTGCACTCCAGGAAAGCCTGCCTCAACTTGCTATGATACTGCTCTATTCTGCTTTGCTTTGTTAGATTCACCCCTTAAAAATTCCTCCTTAGCTCCCTTTGTCGAGCCTGGCTGGAAATTTTCTGTTTGGGCCCTGCTCCCTTGTGCTAGAGTGTAAGTGCTTAATAAAATGTGGCTGGTAAGCCAATGCTTTGAAATTTTCCTCTTAGAGATTCCCCTGGTCTATATTTTGTTGGCGTCTGTAACACTGTTTCAAAATCATGATCCAATCATTTCTTTTCTATTTTCCAGTGTTTTTTTAACCACAAGGACAAAATAATGCCATCTGATATTATTATAGCTATACTGAAGTAGGAAGTTCATAAGTTTGCTGCTTGGAAATGAAAGTTGCTAAAGTTGCCAAGTTCACTGCTTGGATACTGCTGCTTGCTGGGACGGAAAGCTGCTGGGAAAGTCTCTGTTCTGTGCTGCTTGTCCACAATAGTAGCTATGGTTACCTTGACCCACTTCCTAAACAATAAAGTTTATGATGGGTAGGGTAGGTAAGTTTCCTTACCTATACAAATTACAATTCCTGTAATTCGGGGCTCAGATTTTTGGGTGTTATCCCACTGGGCCCACCGGTTTGACAACTAAATCTCTCTCTCTCTCCACCTCTCTGAGTGCTGCCTGATTTCTCTGGGAAAGTTGCTGCAACAATACATCTAATATCTATCCCAAAACTGATTTTTTTAATTCATTTAAGTGGCTTGTGTTATAATAAAGTAC
Source organism: Scalopus aquaticus (assembly GCA_004024925.1). Classification (NCBI taxonomy): domain Eukaryota; kingdom Metazoa; phylum Chordata; class Mammalia; order Eulipotyphla; family Talpidae; genus Scalopus; species Scalopus aquaticus. The sequence goes on along the minus strand of PVIJ01007006.1, from coordinate 84,658 downwards.
ATCCTTCAAGAGATCCTTCCAGATTTTCTCTGACTTTTTCCTGTGACTTGCCTTCATTAATTCAAAGGCAATCTTGTTTGTGGTCTGACACTGCCTGTGCATGCCCCATGCCCCCATAATCATGCTCTGTAATTGACTCAGGAAGCCCCCTCTACAGTACCAGACATAAAGTTGGTTGTATAGTCACTTCCCAAATTTTATCACTTTTTTTTTCTGCATTCAAGGATTATGGAGTGGTTAATTTTACATGTCAAGTTGACTGGGAAATCTGAGGTTTCCCAGATAATTGCCAAAACATTATTCTGGGTGTGTCTGTGAGGGTGCTTCAGGATGAGATTAAAATTTGAATTTGTAGACCAGTGAAACAGATGGTTCTCATACTGTGGGTTGAAAGGCTGAATAGAATAAAAGACTTAGTGAGAATTATTTCTCTATGCCTGCCTTTCAGCTGGGACATCAGTCTCCTGCATTCAGACTCAGACTAACACTGGAACTTGTACCATCAGCTCTCATGGGTCTCCAACTTGCCAAATGCAGACCTTGAGACTTCTCAGCCTTCATAATCATGAGCTGATTCCTAATATTTAATCTCACTTTTTCAGTTGATAAATGATAAGTAGATATTATATAATTCATATATGTTTTATATATATAAATTATACAAAAATATAATTGGTTTTGTTTTTCTGGAGAACTTAAACTAATACAATTACAGAGAAAGAACACACCACACACACACACACACACACAAACACACACAATGCAAGTGATACAAGAAAATGTGCAATTTTCAAAGTTGAACTAATACCTACCCTGCTCAAATGCTTTCAAAAAATTGAAAGAGAAGGAATACTTCCAAATACGTCATGAGATCTACATCACTTTAATACCAAACCAACAAAGAAAACACACAAAAAAGAAAACTACAGCCCAATTTCCCTAATGAACACAAATACTAAAATCATCAGTAAAATAAAATCTTAGTAAACCAAATACAATGATACATCAAAATGATTATACATCATAACTGAGTGGAATTTACCCCTGGGACACAAGGATGGTTCAACATCTGAAAAACAATGAACATAATTTAACACATCAACAAAAAGAAACATAAAAACCATATGAGCATATCAATAGATGAACTGATAAGAAAGCATTTGATAAAGTTGAACATCCATTTATGAAGAAAGCCCTTGAAAAACTGGGCATAAATGGAACGTATCTTAACACAATAAAAGCCATACATGATAAAATTACAGGTAGATCATATATAAGAAACTAATTTCAGAGAAAACAACCCAAAACCTCAACACTAAATAACTGAAATCAGCAAAGATGAGGAAAATATAAATGGATACAAACATCGGAAATGAACCTGAAAGATTACAAATGATCAAAAAAGTAATAACCGTAAGGATGAATTGAGGAAGAAAGGACTTGTAAGTAATATGGGGACTCAGTATTTTTTATCATTTACACTAAGGTTAATGACAAAAAGAAGCTTAAAAAATGTGCTCAAGCCAGAAGTTTTGATTTTCCCAGGTCTGGTGCTATATGCACATATTTTCCCTTCCTTCCAGTCAGTGGTTCCATAGACTACATTATACATTATACTACTACTGAGACCTGAGGCAAGAAGATTAGCTCCAGAGTTATTTCCCTCCTGCTGCAGGGTATGCTCTCTGCCAGTTCTTCATGCTTTGTTTCCAAATATATAGCCCTGATATTGATAGTCTTGTCCATGACACCACGTTCTCTCGCTCCCCTCCTCCCTCTTGCCTCTAGCTCTTTCTTACATTCCTCTTACATCTTGCTTTTGTATCATCTTTAAATTTAACATATAGCTCAGCACTTTGTTCTTAGTTGGTACTCAAAAAATGTATTTGTTGTAAAAAGCATAAAAATGGCAGTGTCCATTCTTTCAGAGAAAAACTCAGAAAATGGAGAATATCTCTTTGAGCAGTAGCCACTCTCCAAATATGGTCTCATGGAATTTTGATCAGGGAAGGAGGTGAGTTGTTATAAACAATAAAAAGCAAATCTTTCCTGGGGGGGTAGGAGGGAATCTATAGCCTATATGATGTCTTCAGAAGTCACTTTATCATCACTTTGCATCTAACAAGATTTAATTGAAAATCTTTTTAATTATGTCTTTTAAATATGAAATTAAATGATATTTATGATATTTAATGAATATCCTCTCTATTTACTTGATATTTCCTGATTATTCAAAAATTTCTTACAACTTATTTTGCATTTTTATATTTGTTCATGTTATTTAATCTGCCAATAAGGCAGATTAAATTGTAATTGCTATGTACTTATTTGATTTTCAGTCTTTTCTACAACACTGTAATTATCAAAGATAGGGACATGTCAATTTATGGACTCTATCTCCCACTTGTTTCCCAGGGCTCAGTGAACATTGGACAACTGAAAATAAATGTGACCAATCTAGGATTGTGGACAGTTTTAATGAGGGCAGCCATGAGTTCTGTTCCTGTACATGTGTGCGTTTCATCCCAATAACAAATGGACTCTGTTTTCCCTCCCTTGAACTTCGGCTGTCTGGGTGATTTGCCTTATCTGACAGAAAACAGCAAAAGTGAAATTCTGGGATTCCAAGCAAGGCCTTAAGAAGATTGTAACTTCATTCTTCTTCTTTCTTGGGGTTCTGCTAAGTGGATGTAAGAAAATCCAGGCTAGAGAGCCAAGTGATTGTGAACACATGGAGAGAATTTCTAATAGAAGGAGAGGTCATCTAGGATGTTCTGGCCCTGCCAAGCTTTCAGCTAAATTTATGTGCATGAGAATCTTAAACAAGACCAACAGGGGGACCACACAGCTGAGCCCCAGCCAATCCCCAAAACTAAGAAATAATAAAGTGTTGTTGTTTAGGCCACCAAAATTTGGGATGATTTGTTTTATAAGACTGAAAATTTGAGACACTTAACTAATAACCGGTAACCAGGTATGCCACTAAAAGGGACCACAGAGGAGGAGATTCCGACATTTATTTTAATATTACACTGCGATTTTTTAAGCTTATTTTTAGATGAAGTACTTTTGTTTTTCTTACATTGTTCATTTTTGGACAGTATTTTTCCCCTTAGGTGTAGCCTCTGTAGTTCTTCCACCACCATAGCATCCATAAATCATTATAATTTTTAAGGGAAAAACTCTAGAAAATGCAATGATTATCTTGAAGGAGACATTACCTAAAACTTTCTAAATATATTTAAGACATTTTGAAAACTTTAAAAACTGTTTCTAAAACTCAAATGTATTGATATTTGAAGACATCTCTTCTTGAGTTAAAAAGGTGAGTAGTTACATGCCATTTGTGGCAATATGGGTGGAGATGGGAAGGATTACATTAAGCAAAACAGTCAGAAGAAAAAAGATAAATATTGGATGGCTTCACTTATATGTGGAATATAGAGAAACCAAACAAAGTATCAGGGAAAAAAAATAGCGCAAAACTTGCAAGCTGATCATAGATCTGAGGCATACAGCGGGGGAGGGAGAGGTGCCAAAATAGAGGAGGTGAGAGCACAAGGGACCGTGGTGATGGTTCTTGGTTGCTATGGCAGTGGGAGAACTGGGACTACAATGGAGGGGAGAAAACAAATACTCTCCAAAAGTGAACAATGATGTAAGAAAATAAATTATTTTATAAAAAAGAATGAGCAGTTTTAATTTTGACTTTGCCATTTGGTTTCTGAAAAGATCAACTGAATTTGAGGTGAGTTTTGTTAATTTGCACTAGCTTTCAGTTTTATATAGTGGAACATCTTAAGAAATAAAAGAATATAACCTATGGATTTCTGGCTGAGGAAACACACCAAGGGCTTTCTTTTCATATTCAAATTAATTCAGTTCTTTAGCAGTGTGCCTAAAACCTGGCATTTTAAAATATAGCAAACAGTGCCACTCCAGAACTGATGTCTAACAAAAGTTTCAGTGGTAATTACTATGAAGATTGTAATTTTTCATGCTTTTGCATTTTATAAATTCTGACCACAAGCTTCAGAGAAAATGAAACAAATTCTAAATTAGCTTATTTAGACACATAAAATGACATATTTCATATTGTCAGAATAATTTCTGTTATGAATGTCTCAATCAGGGCAATAAAGTCATTTCCATGCCCTTCAATAGAACTGTCTAAAAGGTGTATCCAGTTGTATGGAGGAGAACCCCAGCAGGAGTCATACTGGAAATAAAGTGTGTCTCAGCTTTCTCTTCTGTATTTCTGCAGTTTTTAAAACCCCAGAAAATGAAGCTTCTCTAAACTTAACATTCTTTCTTTGATCTTGTAGAAGTACAGTTATCTTCTGTATCATTTATGTTGATAACTACTTAAACAGGAAATGAAAAGAGGAGAAAATGGGGCTGCTATTCATTGTGGAACTTATGTTAATGATATCCCTGCCTTCTGTGTGAGATTTTAGAAGTAAACTGCCTTCTAATCTTAAAATAACTCTTCCAATGTAGCTTTTCTGGTATTATTCTCTCATTAAATCATCACCTGCTAATTGTACACTACTGATGAAAGAAATCTATTGCTACTCTATTTCCTTTTCATCTAGTAAAGGCCACATTAAGAGAAAGTGGTTATTAAGTAAATAGCAAACACTTTGAATGCTGTAATCAATGTCTTCATCTGCATACCCTGCAGAAGGGAAGAACTGAGACTGTAAAGAAAGATTTAAATGAACATAAATGTAAAAATATTTTAGCATCAAGGAAATATTACATAAATAAAATTCAGATGTCTCTTAAGTGGTGGGTTTCAAAATGTGGGCAATTTTTCATTACTGTGGAAAATTTAGGTTAATAGCCCAAAAGAATCTTGACACTGTTCTGCTGCTTTGAATAGTATATTTGTAAGCTATATCTGTATAATAAGTAACTAGAATAATGAAGGGTTATTCAAGTTATTTTTCCATTATCCTCATGTACAAATGAGTCAAAGCTCTTTTAAACAATTTTACTGGACTTTAATATTAATCTGGCAGTTATGTAATGCATGCCCACAATCATGCTCACACACACACACAGTAATTCTTGATGCTCAAAACCAAATAAATAATTACACCTCCTTCCAAATAATGAAATAAGTAGTATATATCATCTTTTTTTTTTTAAAGATTTATTTTTTATTTATACATACAAGCTGGGGTACAGGCCAGAGGTGTGGGGCGGCGAGAGGGTTCACCAGAGACAGAGCGGGTAGCAGAAAAGGCAGATCAGAAGTACACTGCTGAGGGGAGCAGGGGGCAAGGCAGGAGAGGTCTGCCGCGCCATGTGGGATTCTCCCCGTCCGGGCTTCGAACTCAGCGTCGCCGCTGCCAACAGCTCCACAGCGCAGAGCTTAACCGCTGCGCCACCAGGGAGGCCCAGTATATATCATCTTTTAAAGTAAAACTTTATCTAGCAGATAGACACAAACCTGAATGTTAAACACTACTTTCTTACCAGTCTTCATCCACAAACTCATGAACCATTACTCCTTTACAACTCATTCCTGGAAGACTTTCATTCTGGTTTGCTGTCACTTTCCCCACCCCTATTTCTAATTCTTGGTGATCTTAATATCCACAAGATCATCTTTTCAATACAGTGTCTCCCCAATTTCTTGACTCCCTCATCAACAAGGATCTGGATTTTCACACTACTTTAGTTACTGATCCCATGGCCCTCTCCATGTTATAACTGGTCATTACCAATAGCCATAACCCCTCCATAATTTGAATTCTACTTTGCAACCAAAAACACCTATTTTTTTTTTTTATTTTACTATCTTTAGTACCTCAGTTTCAACCAGCTTCTAACCCAGTGGTGACTGCCCAATTCTTGGCCTGTATTTCCTACCCAGTCTAAATTCCATGTTACTTCATTATGTCATTTCTAACATGTACCCTCAGCCCACTTCACTTACCTATTTTTCCTTCACTTGCTCACTGGGAAAACTTCCAATTTTGTGCCCATAAATTCTTCCCTTTATTAGCACAAATTAACTGTTTCTGCTGCTTGGGCCACAGATCCCATCTCATCTCATCTATCCATTTTTCCCTTCTATTCCAGACCACTCCTATCATTATAAAGATGTATTGTTATTCTCTCATTTTAAAAATATAACCCCCCTCTTAACCCCAATACCCTTTTTAAGAAACCCTTTACAGAAACCTCTAAAATTGTCCATAGTTCTCTTCTCATATTGACAGCCTTTCGTTATCTTTGAACTTACTGCAGTTAAGACTTTTCCCCATCCCTATATCAAAATCACAAACACTCTCTACATTGCTAAATCTGCCCAATCTCAATCCTCACCTACCATATTCTCAGTGCCACTGGACGCAGTGGGCCACTTACTGCTTCAGTACTTTCTTCACTTGGGTTCCATTCACCACATTCCCAGACTCTCATCCGATCTCACAGCTGCTCCTTCTCAGATTTCTTTTTTTTATTTTTTAAAATTTGTTTATTTATGCATACAAGCAGGGTACAAGCCAGAGGCATGGGGCGGTGAGAGGGTTCACCAGAGACAGAGTAGGGAGCAGAACAGGAAGATCGACTGAAATACGCTGCTGAGGAGAGCAGCGGGGAGGCAGGAGAGGTCTGCCGTGCCACGTGGGAATCTCCCCTGCTGCTGCCAACAGCTCCACAGTGCAGGTCTTAACCGCAGCACCACCAGGGAGGCCCTCCTCAGATTTCTTAACACCGTGGTTCTCAGGATTCTATCATTACACTGTTCTTCTCTTGCTATACTCATTTTTTAATGCTATATTCCCATTTCAAGGCTTACAAAACAACTCTACCCTGATGACATGAAATTTATCTCAAGCTTGAGCATCTCCTGGAAACGCTAGGCTGATATGTCCAACTCCTTACTCAACATCTCCATATGCTTATCCAATAGGCATCTCAATTAACATACCCAAACCAAACTCCAGATTATCCTTCAAAACCCACCATAATATAATCTTTTGCATTTTATTAACTATAGCTTCACTAAGCCTATATATTTCTGTGATTTTTCAGAATGTCTATCTAATTAGAAAGAACAAGTGTTTTGATGTCTACTTGATCTTCAGTCCCTTTGGAGTTGAAATATAAAATAAAATAGATTTTTTTTTTAAGTTGGCAGGGCATGACTTTCAGTTAGAATTAATCCCTTATAGAGACAGGAAAGGTTGCATTTATATGAAACTCAAAAACAGAAAAAATAAATAACATATTGTTTATGCACTCATATATACAATGTAAAACTTAAAAATGAGAAAATTCAGGATAGTTATAAGCTCTATGTGGGAGCTTATAGGAAGAAAGTACAATTGCTGTTGTAGGGAGTATTTCTGGTTTGATTTCCTTTCTTAAACTAGGTAGGAAGCACATGAGTATTTGCTTTATTATTCTATCAACTGTTCAATCACATGGTAAATACTTTTTTAATATAAGATGAACATCTATTTAAAAATAACCACTATTTATTGAACAATTACTTTCCTCTACCCACTGTGAAATGAACTTGATAAAAGAAATGGAGTGCTTCCAAGCACTTTAGATGTAATGTTCACAATCACCTAAATTTAAAGATGAGGAAATGAGATGCACACACACAGAGTACAGTTTATCCAACACAGCAAACTAGTGAGTGGTGAAGCCATCATCATTATGCCCTCTTGGCTTTCAACTCTACCCTCCTCAACTTCCCATAACACATTTCTTTAGCCTTTATTTTTCTTTACTAGTGTTTTTAATACATGAAAATCTCATCCCCTCTTAGAACACTGCATGGCAAATTATTTTCCTTGCTTTCAGTTTTACTATCATTACCCATACAAAATATTCTCTCATTGCTCCTAATGTGGTCTTTCTAAAATAACTAGTCCAAGCAGCAAGGTGTATTGACAGAATGTGGAGAACTCATCCTATAATCACAGAGAAATACAGGGTAATATGTGGGGAAAAAAAACAAATTAATATGCACCCAGGTTGAAGAATGGTGCTGGAGATAAACAGAATTCAGTTCTCCTTTTTCACTGTAAACAGAGAATACCACAAACAAGTGATTATTTAAATAAATAAAATAATTTTGCGCCAAAAGATTGATAGTCCCCAGGAAATTACTTTCTATCTTGGTGCTTACGAGTTCCCAAACACAATGGTCAGCTAATTGCCAATCGCTAAATTAAAATTTGTTAATCTCCAAGCTCATATATCAATAAGGATCAAATCAAGATGAAGGAAAAAAAAACACTCTGTGTAGCACAGATCAAAAAATAATACAATCAGCTAGTTTCAAAAGTGTTGACTAAGCTGAAGAACAAAGCAGGAATGGTGAGAAAACCCCCAAATTAGCAAAATCACTACCATCTAAAACCTGGAGGAATGATAGTGGCTGGTGGTATTCCCTGGGGTTTGGGACTCCCAAGCAGAAGCAGAGTCTCAGGTCAGAAACAGAGGGAGATTCAGCCATTACTTGAAAGGCTGCCTGGAACTGAGAGAGAAAAAACATTTCAGGAACCCCTTCAACCAGCACTTTCCTAGAGCTAAAACTAGTTTGTAAGAATTCAGAAGTCTCTCTTGCAGGCTTGGTCCTTATAACAGGAGAAGGGCAAGGGATGAATTTAAGGACAATCAGGTAAGTTATTGACCAAAAGAACTCTCAATCATTATTTTTATTCCTCATTTGTAAATACAATTTTTTTTAAATGACCTAGAAGGAAAGACAATGCAAAGAATGGGAAAATAAATGCTTTTAACATAAGAAAAAAAAAAGCAGTATCTTCTTAAAGATATTTGAGGTATATCACCACCATGAAATAAAAATAAACCTTTAAAAAAAAAACAAAAAATTTAAAATCATTGTTTAAATAAGAAATTAAAGGTTGGAAGATCGCACTCTCAAAAAATAGGACTTCAAAGCAAATTAGCAATTCGCAGCAACATGGATGGAGTTAGAAGGGATCATGCTCAGCGAAATAAGCCCGAAGGAAAAAGAAAAATATTGAATGGTTTCACTTATAGCAGGAATATAGGGGAACCAAATAAGAGAGAGACATTCAGTAAGGGACAGGGAGGATAAGGGCTCAAAGTGGGGGAGAAAAGAGCACAAGGGATTATGGTGACGGTTCATGGGTGAATCGGTGGTGGGAAACCTTCAGGGAATAGACAATAATGTAAAAGACATAAATAATAACAATAAAAAAGAAAATAAGTAGAGAATTGAGAAATTACATCTGACTTCAACTATTATTTTAGAAATAAAAGAGAAAAATCTGGGGGCCTCCTTCATGGCACAGGGGTTAAAGTGTCAGTACTATCAAGCTATCGGCAGCCACTATGGCATGAGTTCGATACAGCCAGGGAGCTAACCCACATGGCCAGAGGACCTCTCCAGTCTTGCTTTCTGCTCAGCAGGTCTGTTGTTCTGTTCCCCACTGTGTCTCTGATGAATCTTCTCACCATCATCCCCACACCTCTGGCCTACACCCCAGTTTTTGTATGCATAAAAAAAAAATATAACAGAAAAATGGAAGCAAGAACATTTTCAAAGATAATCCCTAGTACTGAGACAAAAGTCTCCAGATTTATAAGGTTCAATTGACATTTTCCTGATAACTGATTGCAGAGGAACTTAAGACAATTCAAATGCCCACACAAGAAATAAATCACATCTGGGCAATTCTTGTGAAATTTACCAAGGTAAAGACCTTAGTAAGTTTTAATGAAAACAATCACCACCATAATAATTATAACAAAAGTTATAGGGGAATAAAAATTACATTGGAAGTATATTTATCAACAGTGCAGTATTCTTGCCAAAAGCAATTATCGGTATCTTCACAGTTCTGAGGAAAGAGATTTGTTTTTTAAAAACTAGCTTTTTGTATGCAACTAAACTATTAATAAAGCATGAGATGAGAATAAAGATATTTTGCTCTCTTACACATTTAATTTAGGAAGCTATGTGGTGATATACAACAGTAAACCAAGAAGAGAAAGATTTGGAATCTGGGAAACTGACTCAGGAAATCAAAGGAAGAAAGATCACAAGACAATAGCTGTGCAACAGGTTAAGAAAATAATCTTCTAAACTGGGAGGACAGAGAGCTTCAGAATGGTGTGGGAGGGATACACATAAGACATACATTCATACATTTGATATTTTTTGAGAAAGGATAGTAAAAGTGGACGTTATGGAAAATAAAAATAAAAAAATTAGCATGAAATACACAATTGATCAAAAAGGAATGCAATCAGTATATACTTGGTTGGGAAATTAGCATATAACTTTGTCATAGTAATGTAAATACCACCTATTAATTTTTAATTTTTAGACTATATCTATATACAAAACAAAAATGGCAAGTAGTAAATGATATTGCTAGGAATATAAAATTTAAATTCAGATGCCAAGAATTGAGTGGTGATAGAGAAGCCAACTAAAGAGAAACGCAAGTCCATAAATGCCCTCATCCTCAACGTGGGGAATTAATGATACTGTCACAGGAGTTAGATCAAGAAACTGAGGTGTGAGCATAGAGTTTAAAGACACAAAGGTAGTGTTAGAGCAATTAACAATTGTGGTTTAGCTATATTAGGAAGATGGAGAAGGAAACTTGCAGGTATGAGTGAGCAAAAGCATCACTTATTGGAAAAGAAAATCAATACTTACCTCTAGATGACTCTAGAAATAATTCTTATGATTTTGAGATGAAGAGAATTACCAGAAGAAACATTAAGCAAAAAGCATGCTTCTGAAAAGTGGGTCTGGCAAGTTGAAGGGCTAGAGCAAAGATGGATGGTATTACTTGTAAGCCTCTGTACCATTTGAGTAAAATACGGCCCTTTTACTAGTTGGATAAGATATATGTATGAGACGTGCAAGATTTATACTTACAGAATATATCAAGTGTGAATTTTAGGCTATAAGATTAGGAGGGAGGAACTGAATGTTCTTTTCTTTGATTAGTAAAAGTTGAATTACCCAAGGCCACTTGCAATCAGTTATAAGGAAAACCTCAATTGATTTCAAGGATTGCCCTATCAGGCCCCTGGTTATGCAGAGACCCAAAGGACCTGCATAGTCATGAACATTAGAGAATCCTCCAATATGACCTCTAGTCTCTGTGGTTGTCAAGGTCGTTATATCTAACTCAATTCTCTAGCGGCAGATCAGTAAGCCTCTGCCCCTCTACCTCATAAAGTACAAGCTTTGGTTGTTGCTTTTTTTTTTTTAAATGAAATAAAATACTATCAGTAGAAAATATAATGCCATTATGTACCACGAATAAGGGTGAGTATATATGTGTGTAGATGCCGTGCATTTTTACTGACCCTAGTCATTACACCTTACTAATGTTTTCTAAATATCATATTGTTCTAATACACTCGGATATTGGTCTAGCTTACAAGTACAGTTTTGCACTGTTGGTTCAACTCATATCAACATTAAGACCTAAGTATTGACAGACAGGATTTAGGAAAGAGAATACTGTGTCAAGTTAGGTAAAGGTTAAAATGTGAGCAGAAAACATTTATCAAGTGATGAGTTTCCAGTACTTATTTCATATTTTCACTTTTAATATAATTTTAATGACAAGTAATTTAAGAACAGTAATGATTTCAAACCATTGAAAAATTATGAGTCAATATCAATAATAGATAAGTAACAAGGTAAATACATACTAAAATGCAGAAAGGCTCTGGTTCATAGAATTTTGAGGGCCAATCACAAATGTGACAGGATTACTGGAGAGTCTTCTTTTGTAAAAGGATAGATTTGAGGGTCTCATATGCCTCCTAAAATTAGCATGAATTTCCCATCTAAGGTTAGGTGCTTAAGATTGCCTATAAAGTCCTTCATGATATGTTATTACTAAACAATAAAGTGGGAAAGACTAAAAAGTATTAAATATTGGTTACAGTCAACATATTTCTTTAAATAAAGTATATAAGTATTAGACATACACTTACTTTTCATGTCCTTTTTTTTTTCATCAAAAATATATGGTTTTTGTCCTTAAAACTTGAAATTTCCTGTGAAAGGGTGAGCTTGTTATTTATAAGGTGTCTCTTAGACCACAGCTAATGAGGTGACTCTTGTCAGGCCCCAGGCAGAGAGCTTCAGGATGGGGGTAGATGACAAGAAATATCAACCATATCATTAAAAATTCCTCTGGCGAGGAAGAGGGGCTGGAGATCAATTCAATCAACAGTGGCCATAATTTAATTATGCCTACATAATACCTCAATAAAACCCCCTAAATCTTGGGGCTAAGAAGCTTCCATGTTAGTAAACACAAGGTGTTAGGGCGTTCACCCACACTTTGTCCTACAATCTTTCACCTGGCTGTTTCAGCTGTAACTACTGTAATAAAACTGTGACTGTCAACTAGACATTTTCCTAAGCTGTGTCAGTCCAATGAATATTATCTATTCTTGGGGGTGGGAGTTGCAAGCAGTTGGGCAGAAGTGGGGATAGAGAAGAAAACCCACAAGCAGCTGACAACTTAAGTAGGGCAATTTTGTGGGGCTAAGAACTGTGGGGTCGAACATTAACTAAAGGGAGATGGAACCAGAACAGAATTGAACTGTTGAGACACTACACAGTGGTGGAGAATCAGTGTCAGAAGAAAGTATCACAGATCCAGTGAATGCTCTTGAACTGGAGGCCAATTTTGGTGGGGTACAGCCATTTTCAGATAACCCAAAGTCCTCTCTGAATAAGGCAGATCATAGAAACACAAATCTGAAAGATACCTTAGAAATCTCCAATTTCTTCAGAAAGTAAATAGGTTTAGTGCAGGTTGAAATAGCTACTTTGAAGCTTATTAAAATGACTAATTCTGAATTTTGTACTGCCTGAAGTGGATATAATCCTTTCTTCCCCAGAATGACCATTAACAAAATTGCTACTAGTATGACTTTCAGCACTATCTTTATATAGCAATAACTTTCTTACTTCCTTCTCACTTAAGACGCATGCAGTAGTTATTTTCCTATTTTGCCCATTCCAAGCAAAGATGTTAGCAGTGTAGGCAATTAATTTACAGAATTCAACTAAAATTTCCCCCAAGCATTTCATAAATTTGAGTTTCTTGCATCTGGTTTTGGAAACAGACATGAAAAATTCTTTACACATGACAAATTGTAGGGATGAAACAAAAACCACATGAAATAATCACAACTCCAGCCATACCAACTGAAAGACCAACTAAATACAGTTCTAGTGAACCCTGCCTCTGAGGAAGTGGGAGAATCAGAAAAAAGACTTAATGTTAAAATGCCTGTGCTCCAGGCACTGTGCCTGCTTCATCCACATGTACTTTCTGACCTAAGGTAATTCAACACTGAAAACTGGGCACTGATATCTTCATTCTGACTGTGGTTCAAGTAGGTTCAAGAAACAACTCAAGGTCACATGTCATGTAATACCAGTCCCATTTGTACAACTGCTGCTCTTCCCTAGGGCACTATCACGATGCTCCCGTTACTGGTTCAGTTTGTTATGGCAAGGGCCCTGACATTTCACTTAGTTCTGCCCTTTTGACCTTCCCAAAATACATAGAAATAGTACAACTTTGTTCATGTCAGTACAACTTTAGCTTTCAAAGTAACATTCTTCTTCCAACGGGCAGGGCCTTTTATTCACATTACATATGAGTGATGCCAGCAGAGTTGAAGAAACTGGCTAGTTTTTCTAGTCCTCCAGTCTGAGTTTGTTATTTTTCCCAGAGTTATCATAAGACCAACAAAACAAAACAAAACCAACAAAGACATTCTAGAAACGGAAGAGTTATGAAGGAATACTGCCCAACCATTCCAGTTAGACTCGCTGCCTACCTTATGTATCACTAAGAATCAGAGAACAATTACCAAATATGTGCTAACCAATTTTTTTTTAAAATAACAGAATCTAGAAAATTAAATTTAATAACTAAACACTGAATGAACATATTAACATTTTTCTTTTAAAAAATGGGGAATAGACTGTCTTACTTTTAACTTTTTAGGGGAAAGATGATGACTTTTTTCCCTTCACATTTAGTGAATTCTTTACAAACTAAGAACTCCAATATTCATGCATCTGATTAATCACTTTACTTGAAGGTTTCTTATTTAAATGTTTTAACCATGATTTTCAAAATGCTATTTCAAGTAGCATTTGAACTTCTATAGAAACTTAAAACTACTTGCTTACATGAATGTATATGTACAAAACTCCTACCCTACTCTCAGTCTCAATATTTTTATCAACCTTTACTTGCTGTTTCTTCTATAAAAGGAAGGTGTCTGACAGAGAGGCACTCAGCACAAATTTCACATTGTCCATTAATTTCTCCTATAAACCAAAATTCAAAGGAAGGAAGGGAATGAGGGAGTAAGGTAGAAAGGGGAGGGAGGCTTATCTGATAAATACCTGTGATGAAAAAGAGAAGTTTGTTTTTTTGAAATACTTTTAATTTAGAAATAGAAAACATCTTGGAAGAAATAAAATGAAAAACACAAAACATATAGGCAAATTTTTACTCCATGAGCTTCTCAAATTCTCACTTGTTCACCAATTCCCAAGATGAAAAACACTCTTCTGCAACGGCATTCAGCCACCCCTGTATAACAGAGAAAAATGGTCAATTCTGAGTATATGTAAGATCTAAAAAAAAATTACTTGAAATGCAATATACTAAAAGTTTATGGATCAAAAACCATTTATTTGAGAACCATCTTTAACATTAACAGCAAGAAACTATAACAAGAAACAACCTTAAAATTTTGGAACAGTAAATGTACTTAGAGATGATGTGGAAGAACAGGCTTATCTTAAAGCTCAGAATACTCATTTGGGAAATGTGCTCAGCAGTCTAGCAAAATGGTTTCTGAAGACAAATCATATAAATCAATAGGATGGTTAGTTGAAAAGTGTTTCAATTTGATGTAGAATCAGTTGAAAAAAGGAAAGCAAACTAGCACAATAGTTCTCAATCACTGTGTCTAACCATAATCACTAAAAACATATGGTTTAATTGTGGAAAAAAAATCAACTTTTCTACAGAAAAATGAAGCTTTAAATGCATAATCATTAAAATTATATATTCAAATATACACTTTAGTACTGTGGTGCTAAGGAAAAAAATCCATTACTAACTGAAGTTTATAAATATTCCTGAACACACAGTTTAACACTCTGTATTTTAAGTGTTTGTTTTTCACCTGGATTGTTGTAACTAAAATACCCACAAGAGTATAACTCCTTGAAATTATTACAGTGCTGTAACTATATAGAAGTTTCAGCATAAGAAGCAGAAATATAACGCAAACCAATGAAAGAGAAGCCAGCAATTACATCACTCACAATATTCTCAAAAGATTTAAACAGTGATTTCCAAGAAGGAAAAGACTTCTTTTGGTCTTACAGTTTTATTGGCATACCAAGAAAAGAACAAATTTTGATAGCTTTTCCCACAAAATATGTGACCTCATTTCAATGTAAAAAAATATTTACAGATAAATTTTTAACTCTTGAAATGTCAAAAGCATTTTTGTTACTTGAAATTTTCAAAGTAACTAACTTTCAAAAGATCACAGTTGAACAACTGTTAAGATTGTTAAGACTCATTTTGGGTTTGCTTTGAAAGTAGATAGTACAAATCTTAATATTTATTTCAAAAACTTCTACTGGGAACAATTCAATCCAGAGGAGGTGTAATGAGAATGCCTTGTCATAAACAACTTAGATAACGAATAAAGGATGTTTCCAAGACAACACTAAGAAAGATAACAGTTACGCAGGTTAAAAATTCAAAAATTCAAAAAGTCCTCCATTAGGGATTGAGCAAAAAGAAAATTAATAATGATAATGCCCCACTCTTGTATCAATTAAATCTGTTCTGTAGTAGAATGGAAAGCAAATGCACACACTTTGCTTACGAACAGACTTCACCACACAGACTCCCACCTCTTCTGCTTACTGACCAGGCAACTGCAGGAGACATGGAGACTAAGTTTCCTAATTCTACTCTGTATCTTCTCCATGATTCCAAAAGTCTACACTTCGCATTTCTCACAAGAAATGTAACAGTCATTCTGAACAGAGAATTGGTCCCTTCCAGTTCTAACTTTACATGATTCTAAAATAATCCCTTGTGGCACTTATGCTTAGTAATAACAATTAATCTACTTAGAAATCCATCTGACCACTTATTCAATAACTTGTTATTTAAAACAACTTCCACCAGTATCTGTGGTAAAATACCAAGTATTTAAAAGACCTATCGTTATAAAGCATTTCTAAAGAATTACTTCAAACCTCACCATCCTAAAATAATTGGTATTACTATCTCCAAACAGCAGGTAAGGCTCAGAGATTAAATGTATACAAATTCACAGAACAAATAAATACAGCAACTCATACTACTTTACACTAAACTGCACTGCCGAAAACTGACTGCTTTATCTGCTCATTGCCATAAGCAGCCCAATTAACTCCTAGTGAAATTAAAAATCAAAACTAGGAAAGAAGAAAGGAATCCCAGTGTTTTAAAGTCGTTTTTTCCCTCTAACATACCTAAATGTTGTAATACAAACACTGATTGCAACAACTCAATCAGTGACTCATTACAATAGCAACAACGTCCATATACAGTTGCCCCCCCCCCTTTACAGCTATACGAATGGAATATATTCCAAGACCTACAGTGGATACTTGAAACCTGGGATAGCACCAAATCCTGTATGCATATATGTGTGGTATGTTAATGTATTTGTGTATATAAATATACAATGAGGACTCTCTATTTTCTTAACACTTCGTGTGCCGGTGCCCTTTAAATTTACCAGCCCTTGGGATCGGCCATTTTCGGTGCCACCACATGAATGGTATAAGCATTCCATAAAACACACACAACTCCTGAACTACTGGATATTAAAAAAACTGTAATATCGCTCATAAAACACCTTACACTTTCACTAAAACAATGTGGAAAGCTTCTAGACTGAGTACGATCAAAGAAATAGCTACTAATAGTTCCAAATAAATCCACCGTGGCGTGAAAAACCGGAGACTAGATGAACACGTATTAATACATGAGCGGCCACCTGATACTGGTGACAAAAAACATGTACTAATATGTGAGCGGACCACAAATTGTTAAGTGCATACATATGATTAAATCTGATTTATAAATTAAGCATTGTAAGATTAACAACAACCAATAATAAAATAGAACAATTATGATAGCATAGTATAATAAAAGTTATATGAAAGTGCTTTATCTCTCCCAGAATATCTTATTGTAGGTAGTATTCTGAGACCACAGTTGATCATGGATAACTAGAAGTTATAGATAAGAAGGGAATACTGTACGTGCTTACCCAATTTTTTTTAGGGTTTTGTATGTTTTAATGTTTACTACAAGCCAACAAGAACTATTATACTTTTGGAACAAACTGAACACAGAGAAGTTAAGTTGCTCAAGGGTGTGGCAGTTATTAAATATTAAGAAAGAGTATCTGATCTAAGAGATCTTGAGTAGATCCAGGTTGGAACTCTAGCACCACAGACTTTCAGATGCGAACAATTTCCTCCGTACCTTAAAAATCAGCAAGTTAATAAACTGCACAAAACAATTTGTTATTACTAGTTCTGTGATCAAATACTTGCTTTGTCACATACTAAGTGCCTTTAACTTCCTTATCCTCTTAAAATTTTATGTATTAAAGAAAATAGTGAATGTCTCAGAGTTATTATGAGATTCTACAAGACAGAAACTATCACCTGGAATTATCAGACTCAGTAAGTATCAATTCACTCCACTGGTGTAAATGTCAAGAGATATTACTAGTTTTAACAAAATAGCAGGTTGTAAATTCAAATGGTTTGAATTTTCAGTCCATCCAAGAAATTGCTTATTTCATAGTTTACTTACACAATGATGTTATTAATAGGGATATGGATCAATTTCACAAAAAAGCCAATGAATCCCATTATAGCGAATCCTATTGCTGTTGCCATGGCAATCTTCTGGAATTCTAGAGTTAAAAACACAAAATTTATGCTATTTTTTGCATAACAAGTCATAACAAGTAGGGGTGAAAAACTATCACTGATATATATAAACTTACTGGCATACACAATAGTAGATATATAACTTAAAACAAAACAGTACAATTAATAATAGTTTGAGAAATTTTTAAATATCCACATTTTATTGCTATTTAAGGAAAGATATAAAATGCACGCTAAGCCAGTGAATCCAACAATAAGTAGCAAAAGTTTATCTTTTTAGCAAATGACCAGAACAAAAAGAAATGAAAGAATAGAATACAGTATTTATCTTAATTTTTTATGTAAGATTACTAAATATATTGATTATAAAAACACATAACTTTTTATAAACAACAGGTCTATTACCTTTGATATTATAATGATAACAAAAAATAAGGCCTGAAAATCTAACTGCATTGAGCACAATTTTATATAATAGTTTCAGACTTTGGTAATGTTTCCACTTAACATTACTTCAAAGATGGTCTTCCTGCCCTCTTCACTTGGTTAATGCTCCAGTTACATGTTCTCAAATATTGTATTTCTCTTCCATAATACTTAACTTTAGTATGGCAGTAATTAAAAACTGCAATTGCCATTATTTGTTCATAAATGCCTTCCCTGAAAGGTTCTAATTGCCGTAAGAGAAAGGACTCCTCTATACAATATCAATGTTATATATTATACTATATGTAAAAAATAATGAATTATTTTATATTTCGAATACATTCTCAGCTCCTAACTCAACAGTCAAAAAATCAGTAAGAGCTGACATACTGGTATTATCTTTTAATACATAAATCGTGATACAAAACAAATTAAGCATTCTAGGTTGACAAAACTGTACTACTGGGGTGGGTTGACAGAGCATGGAGGATTCCAAAAGATTTTTCCAGAGTAGAAATACGAAAAAAACTAAAAGCTCTAAATAAAGTCATTAAATATGGAAACATAATATGAAAAATAAGACTAATAATCTTAAAACATTTGAAAATACAAAAATCAGAAAAAATTAGTACACAAATTATCAGAAGTAACAATACTAAAAATAAAAAATGAACAAAAATGTCGATCAAAGTAATGCATGAGTTATTAAACTGGAAGATATTAATCAAATGCAATAATCTAAATTTTCTCTTGTTTTAAAACTATTACCTTTTCTATCAGGTTTGGTACATCTTTTAACTAGTCGAATTGAGTCCTTCACAAACTGCCGACTTGGTTCAACAAACTGCATTACCTGATCCATGATGCTTCTTTAAAAAACAAAAAGAAAAAAAAAATCAATGTTCACTGACTTTATTTATCATTATTTGCCATAAAGCAAGAAACTGTTAATTTACATCAAAATGTAAACAAGACAGCCATGAATCTAGCCTAACGTGAGGCAATTATATTGTATTAGATAAAATAAAACCAAAAAATGCGACTTCAAGCCTAAACCCCAAGCAAAGCATCAAATCAAAGGCAGTAAGAAAGCACAGGTCTTACCACACTGTCACTGACAAAGGAAGCAATACTTATTAAGGGGCAAACCTTTAGATTTGGACATGCCTCTTAAGGCATGTCAAAAGCTGTATATGGTATCATACAGGTACTTTTGAGGAATCTGATTCAAAAGAAATATTATCCCACCTTACAGCTTTTGAGAACCACTGACACCAAAGCTAATGAGGTATGTTTACTGCCTATACTCTATTATACCTCCAGAACTTAGAAGAGTGGGCCAGGCACATAAATGCAGAATAAACTATTTAGGGAAGGAGTCGGGGGTGGGGGAAAAGCATGCCACACAAAACACAACACTCTCGAAGTCAGGGGAGGGGAGCCAACATCCTACTGTGATCTCTGCATACAGCCAGGGATGGGGGCGTGGGGGGTAGAAAGTTAGTTTTCCAGAACAGGATTCTCAAATCTTGCCCTGTTCAACAATCTACACCCCAGGCGGGAGGCAGCTCTTCGAGGCCAAGAATCCAGCAGCTAGCATATAAACCAATGGTCCCATCCACACTGCGGGAGAGGCGCGGCGGCTTTCAGGACTGGAACTCATACAAACCGGAGGGGGCGGGCAGTGTTCACTGACCACATCACAGAGAAGGCAGAGCACTCCCCGAAGAAAGAGTAGTCAGAGTGGGGAGGCCGGACGCCCGCAGTAACACTGAACCCCAGACAACACACACTTCGGCGCTGTGGTTCTGGTGTCCACGCCCACCCGAGGCAGCCAGATACGAAGATGTGTGGGCTGCGGGACCCCGCTCAGACAGAGCACAACCCTAACCGCCAGCCCCATGCCCGCCGCTGGAGTCACAAAGTCCCGGTGCCCCGGAGTCATTTCTGCAGCCTCCTTCGAAGCTTCTCCAACCTCCCGAGCCTCCTGAGTCACCAAGGTTCTCCGCCGCTGCACACATCTTCACCCGCCTGTCCCCTCCCGAATTACACAGGACCCCTGCCCCCAGGGAAAACCCTCGCCTTCCCGCCGCTTCCCAAATCGCCCTGGAGCCCCGTCGCCGGGGAAGCCTCACCAGCAGCCGACGCCCGACGCCAGAGACACGTCGCACTACCGGAGAGAGTAGCCCCCGGAACCGGAAACCCGTCTCTGGCTGCACAGACGGGTCCTCAATGCACAGGCGCAGTTGCTATTCGCTCGCCTTTTCGATTATTGGCCTTTCCGCAGAGATCCCAATGCGCAGGCGCAGATCGATTTGCGCCTTCGCATTTCCGGAAGTGGCGTCGCAGTCTGGGTGTAGGTTTTAGTCCCCAGTGTCCTTGTAGTTTGCTTAAGCGTCTGCGGACTGCTCTCTGGCTCAGAACTGAGCCCACCAACCCCGACTTGCCTCTTTCGCGTTCACAGCAGACAGCCTGCGGCGCCGCTCTAAGAATCACTCATCGCTTTTTCCATCTGTCACTGCATGGTAGACTGATGACTGTTCCCTATGGTTTATCGAGGTGTACTCCGCGACTGCCCATACTTTTACAGTATTTAATTTTATTGTCAAAATACGCAATGTAATGGTGTTACCATAGCCCTAACTCGAAAATTTGTCCCTGCCCTAACCTGGCGTCAGTATGGGTACAACGCTGGGGATTAGGGAGCCAACTGATGTGTCAGGGTTCAGTTTGCAGACGTGGTTAGAGTGTGTGTATATTAGCCAACTGCTTCGCTGAGAGTATTAGGAATCAGACGTTAGGTGGTTACTAACTTGTGGTTTTAAGTGTTTAGACTAAACCATTCTTAGACACGTTATTGAACACCTCACTTCAGTATATAACACTTGACTACCTGCTGTGAATAAGCCAGATGTTATAACCTGTTGCAGTTTATTATCATCTAGTGATGAAATTTACAGCATAGGAAAGCGATAACCAGAAAACATAGTAACTATAAGTTAATATAAAAATTATATAGCAAACAGAGGGTATTGTGAGAGCAATAAAGACTGGGATAAGGACAGGAATCACTTAGATTCCAGTACTCTAAAGAGATGACATATGTGCTGAAATGCTAGGGATGAGGAATATTTAAACACACAGTCTTCATCATTTGAAAGTGACTCAAAACTGAAACAAGTATATACATTAACTTACCATTTGTGTGAATCACACTGGTCAACAAATTTTTACAAAAGTCATGTTACTAAAATAAAATTAGTAATTTCCTATCAATTTGTATATGCTCAACAAGACTATGACAGTCAAATTCTGATTTTGGCTCTAGTTTTTTATAATCTGCAATAAATTGGTGTTTACATCATAAAATTCATGCCAATAGTAATAGGCCTTCGGTTAATACCTGTGAAAAATCAAGTCACAGACTACTTAGATTTCTTCGCTTGTCTCTTGTACAGCTTTTCAGGAATAGAATAGATGGAAGACGGTTTCCATTGTGCAAAAGCATATCCTTAAGACTCAGTTTCGAGGAGTCTAGAAATAGTCTCCACTCTTGTGGGTCATGATTGATTTCGAAGGCATTCATGAGGCCCTCAATATCGGAGCGGAATACCAGAGTACTTTCCTTTCTGAGGAAAGGCTCCAACTGTTGGTGGCGCTTTCGATAGAAAGTAATTGTGACATCTTTTCTAGAAGATTCCATTGTTGGAGTCTTGATCCTAGAAATTCTGCCTTGTTCTTGGATAAGTCCAAATCATGAACCAGGTCATTGAGTTCTTCCTGTGTTAGTCTGAATGGGGTTGATGATGTACCACAGTGAAAATCTGGATCACTGCATGCTGATGGAAGAGGAGAACAACAGGTTGGCTCACCCTTGTCCTCATCAGATGAATCAAGAGAATATTTTGCTGAAGGCTCTGGAATAGGAAGTCCCTCACCATGTGGAACTGGTCTCAGTGCAGACGGAATATTTGGGTAGACTATTGTCGACTTCTTTTGCTTCATTATTCTGCCGGAAAGAGGAGGAACCAAGCAGAAGTAACAGTCTTTTATGTGGTTGGTTGGCTCTCTCCACACCATGGGTCTGCAAATGGCATTTGATTGTCTTTTGTCATTTAACCACTGTGAAAGCTGTTTTGTACATGTAGCACAGCATATATGCGGGGCCCAAGGCTTATATTGGTCACCAACCTTGCATCCAAAGGAAAGATGATAAGCCTTCTTCACTTGAGATGTGATACTTTTCTTCTGGTTGGCAAATGTCACTTCCCCACAAATAGAGCAGAAATTATCCACACTGTTAACGCACTTTCAAGGCATTACTGTTCTGTATTGTGCCTAAATGGATAAAATAATAACAGTTCTATGGAACAGTAGCTTAAACTGCCTTGCACAAAGTCTGAAATATTTCCAATGCTCGACCTTTTGCACAGGGCTGAATATAGTGCACTGCTGACGTCAGCTTACTTCAGCAGCCGCCTGGCAGTAGTATTGCATTGCATCAGAAAATGATGCAATCAACTCTGGATGATGTGTGCATGATGGTATTATGCAATGCTATGCAATATTACATCATTCTAGGCTGATTTAGGATGTCATTGCAGTCCTACTGGATAAATTTACATGGTGAAACATATAAAATGAATTATATGAAATATCTTCAAAACGAGAGCTAATAAAAAATTTTCAGGGTTATATTCATGTTCAGCACACCAAGATACTACAGATTAGGGCCTTTCTAAGTCAGTAACGATCTCAATGTTGACCAGTGTTATAATACAATGTATGGAAAATAGGTTAAGAATGCAGTTTCCTGACCTCTAACTCATTGAATAAGAAAAACTGGAGATTTAGGGTTTAGAACTCTATTATTAAAAAGTGCTTACTAAGAGATTCTAGGTAAGATATTGACAGCAGTGAGGATTCTAACACCTCTCTGAATTCAGTGCTCTCTCAGCTACTCCTGAGTCATATTTATTTCTCAGGTACTTGTCTTGCTTCATTGCTAGTATAAGAGAGGAAAATACCTCTGGGCTTTGGAAAAGTTTTTACTCTGCTTCATTTCCAACACATCCTTTAGTCAATAGTCCTGTTAAGCAAGCATGAACAAGCTCCAGTGTTTTGCTTTAACATCGGACAATACTTGCTTTTTCTTCTCGGGTATAGTCCCCATAAGGTTCCCAACACCAATTCACCCGTGCATCATCACCATAGTCCCTTGTGCTCTTCCTTCCCCTGTTTTGATCCCTCTGCCTCCCCCTGCCCTGCAGAATGTCTCTGATTTATAGTCGCCTGCCAATTTTGTTTTTATTTATTACTATTTTTTATTTCTTGATCCCTTAATTGGTTCCCTTATATTCCTCCTTTAAGTGAAACCACTTGTATGTAATCTATACAAGTGGTGAAACCATCCAATATATTTCTTTTTGTTCTGACTTACTTCCCTGAGCATAACACCTTCCAGCTCCTCCATGTTGCTGTGAATGGCATGGATTTATCTTTTTTATTGCTGAGTAGTATTCCATTGTGTGTGTGTGTGTGTGTGTGTGTGTGTGTGTGTGTGTGTGTGTGTATGTCACATCTTCTTGATCCAGTCATTTTGGGCATTTGGGTTGTTTCCATATCTTACCTATTGTAAATAGTGCCACAATAAACATAAGGGTGCAGGTATCCTTTTGAATTGTTTTTGTGTTCTTTTGGTAGATTCCTAGGAGTGGAATTGCTGGGTCATATGGTATCTCCATTTTCAGTAGTTTGAGGCACCTTCACACAGGTTTCCATAGTGTTGGATCAGTTTGCATTCCCACCAGCAGTGTAGGAAAGCTCCTTTTCCCCCACATCCTTGCAAACACTTCTGTTGTCTCTTTTTTTAATATGCGTCATTTCACTGGTGTGTGGTGGTATCTCATTGTGGTTTTGAGTTGCATTTCCCTGATTATAAGTAATGTTGAACATTTTTTCTTATACCTGTTGGCCATTTGCATTTCCTCTTTATCTTTTTATTGATGAATTTAGTACATTTACACTTAGAGTTAATATTGATACATTGGCATCTGTATTGGCCATTTCCTTTGCCTATTTGTAATTCTATTCCTTACCTTATTCTGTTCTTCCTATTCATTCCTCTGTTGGTTTTGGCTTTAGGGCTTCTTGTAATATTTTTTGGAATGGGGGTTCAGTAGTAATTAATTTCTGGAGATTCTGTTTGTCTGAGAAGGTCCTTATTTTTCCTTCATAGATGAAGGGGAGCTTTTCAGGGTAAAGTATTCTTGGTTGGCATTTATTGACTTGGAGTTTGTTAAAAATGTCACTCCACTTTCTTTGTGCCCATGGTGTGTCTTCAGAGAAGTTTGATGTCAGTCTGATTGGTTTTCCTTCATAGGTTATCTGTTTCTTTGCCCTTGTCAGGTTTTTTTTTCTTCTTTTCTTGGACTCTTAGAAACTTTGCTATTATGTGTCTTGCTGTAGTTTCCCTTTCTTTGTGGTAATTTGGTGTTCTTCTAGCTTCCTGTATGTCTATTTTAATTTCCTTCTTCATGCTTGGGAAGTTCTCTTTGATTATCTCCTTGAATAGTTTCTTGGTTCCTTTGTCTCTCTCTTCACCTTCTGGAATTCCTGTGACTCATATTTCCTTTCCTCATGGTGTCAGATTGTTCTCAAAGAGTTTCTTAATTCTTTTTCCTTTGTACTTCTCCTTTCTTTTTTGTTTCTTTTTTTTTTTTTTTTTTTTTTTTTTTTTTTTTTTTTTTTTTTTTTTTTTTTTTTTTTTTTTTTTTTTTTTTTTTTTTTTTTTTTTTTTTTTTTTTTTTTTTTTTTTTTTTTTTTTTTTTTTTTGTCTGTATCTTCAAAAGTACTGATTCTTTTTCCATTTCTTCTATTTTTTTTGCTTTCCCAGAATTCTTGAGCTTCTCCACTAATCTCTGGATATTCTCCAGTTCCTTCACTTTCTTCCTTAGGGGTTCATTCTCATTCCTCAGTTCATTGATTATATTCTTATCTCTTTCTGCATTTTCTCTTCATTCTTTAAGTGTTT
>PVIJ01007006.1:0-59077 GCA_004024925.1 Scalopus aquaticus | reverse complement strand
CCCAGAATTCTTGAGCTTCTCCACTAATCTCTGGATATTCTCCAGTTCCTTCACTTTCTTCCTTAGGGGTTCATTCTCATTCCTCAGTTCATTGATTATATTCTTATCTCTTTCTGCATTTTCTCTTCATTCTTTAAGTGTTTTTATTATGGCCATTTTGATTTCTTTATCTGTTAGGTGGAGATATTCTTCTGTGTCCACATTATTGGGTTCTGGAAGTTGAACTTTCTTTCTGTTGTGTATTGTTCCCAGTAGAGCCTGCTTGATCACTTGTATTTTTCTTTCTTCCCATTGTTTGCCTTGGGCCTTGCTCTGTTCATAATGCTCTTGTACCACTGGTGCTGGTAGGCATGACTTCTGAGTTCTTTTGCAAGATGTGGATGTATCTGCCTAGTGCCTGGGCTGCTGTGGTTGGGTGTACATTTGCCAGATGATGGGATGCCAGCAGTGGCTCTTCCAGACTCTCCTATTGGGCATCTGGAACTACTGGGGTGAGTGGGACTTAGGTGTGGGGGTTTCCTGTAGCTCCTCCCAGACACGCTTCTACTGTTATAAATGTTTATGTGAGTTGTGATTTTCCCCAGAGTCCCCATCTTCCCAGCCCCTACTATATAGAATGGGATCCAATGGCTCAGCCTGGGGTAATCAAGAGTCTCGTGTGGCGTGCTGCACCACCGGGCACAAGCTGAGGCCCAACTCACTGTGAGGTGCCTGGAGGCTGAGTGGAATATACTTCTACCTTGACCTGTTAGGTCCCTCTAAGTTGTGACTTGGGACAGCAGAACAAAAGAAAGAAAATAAAGGGAGAAAGAAGATGGAAGAAAAAAGGAAGAATGCCAAGGAAGTAAAAAAGCAGAAACAAGTGAGAGTAGAAACTAAATAAGCAAAAGAAAGAGAAGAGGAAGGAGGAGGAAAAAGAGGTAGGACAGGAAAGGAGAACAATAACAATAGTAATGATAAAGGGGAGAAAAAATAAAAATAGATAAAACATAGACAAGGGAAGAGAACAAGGAAAAAGGAAAAAGGGGGTGTGTAGAATTACAACTCAGGTCTCTATTGGCTCCTAGGCAGCTAGAGGCTACTGTTTCAGTATAGTCCTCTGGGTGTAGGGGGAAGAAGGAGCTGCCATAGGCTTAGTAGGATAGTCTTCCCAGGATCTGCTATCTCCTTTGAGGTGTCCAGGAAAAGAAAAACAATCCCCCAAAAGAAAAATGAAACAGACGAGACTGAGCAGGCAAATGAATCACTGACAAAGGAAGGAAAAGAAAAAAAAAGACAGAATTTGCTTTCCTTGCAGGAGTCATGCCCAGTGTTTTTGGTGGTATTGTGTGGTATGCACCTCTGAGCCAAGCTGCTGAAGTCCCTCCTGGGGGAGTCTCTTCAGAAAGAGAGGGAAAGAAAAGAGAAACTTTCAAAGCTCCAGTTTTCTCCTCTCCCAGGTGCAGGCTGCACATATTGGGGTCACAATTTCTCATCTGTGGGGTGTCCAAAAGTCTTTGATGTTTTCTGATGTAGTTGAGATTGTTGAGAGCCCAGAGTTGGGTCCCGCTGGAGCCTGCTGGATTTCTGCAATGGCAACTGAAGCCGCAGCGGGAACAGTGGAGGCCCCGACCAGCTAAGCCACTGGATGGCCACTGAAAGTGGTTCCTCCAGATTTTTGGCTCTCTCTGCAGACATTCTGTTGTTTGCTTTGAAGGATCTGACTTTGCTGGGTGCTCCCAACAGTCTCCCGTCTTTTTCCTTGCAAAAGTTCTAGGAGATGAATAAACCTGGGTGCGTCTACTCAGCAGTATTGTAGGCATCTCTCAAGTTTTCTTAAGTTACTTATGTATATTTTATTTCCCATGTTCATGCATACTTTAATATGTGAAGATAGCGTCATACTTTCTTAACTTGAATGGATATAAAGTTGGGTATCACTTTCATTAAAAAAAAAGACTTGATTGAAATACATTACTCCATTATTCTGAGTGTTACTATGGGGAAATTTGAAAGGAAGGGAAGTTTCATAGGAGAGTATGTTTTGCACCATCCATCAGAATCTAAAGAGTTCATATGGAAGCTGTAACTGGGTTCAGTCACTTATACCATCCAGATGGCCTCAACAACACATTAATCCTTCAATACTTGGACCTTTAAGTATTTTCTAAAGTGGCAACATTGTGGAGTAAGGGCATCCATTCGCAGAACAGGGGAGGGATAAGGAAACTGATTTCCTGGATCCAGGTCAAGGTCAACCAGGGTCACATCCTCTTAATATCCTCCTCCAACACTCTCATACATACACAAAAACAAAAGGAAATGGATCATGTGAAAATTAAACTATAAAACATCTAGAAAAACAAAATTTTTGTGATCTCAATATAGATAAAAATTTTAGACAGGTAACAGAAAGCTGTAACCATAAAAGATATTAATAAACTTGACTATCAAAATTAAAAATATTTACTCAAAAAAGGACACCTAATAATATAGCAATATAGCATATATAGAGTCTCATAACTCAATAATTAGAAGATACCCCAATTTATAAAGGGAGAGGCAAATTAAACCTTTAAGAACATATGCAAATGATCACTGAATACAGGAAAGGCACAACATTATTAATTAACAAAAGGGAAAATTAAGATCATCATAAGCTGCAACCACCACCTATCACTTATCAGGATAGATAAAATTAAAAAGAATGATAATAAAAACATTAAGAAATATTTCTGTGGCTTAGTAGGAACTCCCATTGAATTGTTGCAGCAATATAAAATTGTAGAACCATTTTAGAAAATACTTAGATGCATTTGTAAAGTTAAACATCTTCTAGTTATTTACCAAGAAGAATGACCATATTTGTACATACTTAGTATATACATACATTCATAGTAATCTTATTCATAATAGTTAAAAATGAAACAACCCAAATGTCCCTCAAAAGGAGAATTGCTAAATAAATTAGAATTTATTCATACAAAAGAACAGTACTAAGGAATAAAAATAAATGAGCTGCTGATATAGATGATAATATGAATGTCTAAAAATTGATACACTGAATAAAAGAAGCACTTACTTTATAGGGGCATAAAAGAATAGACACTGTATAATTCCATTTACATGAAATTCTAAAAGTCAAAGTGTAAAAGGGTGGTCCCCAGAAAAAGGGAGTGTTCCAGGTTCCCTGCCCCATCCAAGGGAGGGTGGAACTGAGCAGGAGAGATGAGAAGCTAGAGAAGGAGAAAAGAGAAGAAGGATGGAAGCAGGATGAAGATCCAGAAGAGGTACAAGGAGCAGAGAGACGAGTAAAAATGCTGCATTGGCTTGGCCTGATCAAAATAGATGCTGGTGAGAGATCCGTGGAAAATTAACAATGGCAATGTTGATCTGGATTTTGATTTTGTTCTTTTCTTCCCAGAATTGTCTGCCTGTTTTTTACCCTTTCTGTGGTTCTCCGCCAAAAGGTGTTTTACACTTGTGGCAGGCTTTCGGGCCTTGCTGTGGGACAATCCCATTTGGGTGGACTTTTGCCCACAGGGTGATGGGTAACTTTGGGTGCTTAATTTAGAAATTATATTCTTTGTCTTTTTTGTATTATACACTAATTGTATTAAAGTTTTTTTTCCACTAAAGTCCTATGTTTTGTCTTGATGCAGAGGATGGCAGAACCTATTTAGAAAGGGCAGGTTTGAGGGTTCTGGGGTGCCCCTCTCCCTGCCCAGTAACAAAAGCAGATACACAGAATAATATGTGGTTGCCTGGGGTAAGGCAGTGGTGGACTTTCTAATTTGGCACAAGTACTCTGGGCAATGGTAGAAAGGTTTCACACCTTAACTAGTGGGCAGAGGCTGTCTGGTGTTTACCTTTCTATAAACTTATTGAAACATACATTTTATACTGGTTCATACTATGGAGAATTAATCACGCCTCAGTATAGTTGTTTTCTAGAAACTCCTGTTCTAATTTTTGACCCTTACAACAAATGTTCAAGTTTATTTTACTACTGTGAAACCGTTACAAGTGCAGACACAAGGGTTTGAATATTTTTAACTAGAAGTCTCTTAAGAAAGACACAAGATGGCAGTGTTACTCCAAGAGAGTTTGTGTGGCTTATTTCGCTGAGTGTGAGCCCCTCTAATTCCATCCTTGTCGCTGCAAATTGCATGTGTTTATCTTCTTTGAATGCTGAATAGTGTATTCCATTGTGTATATGTACCACATCTTCTTGATCCAATCATCTATTTTTGGACATCTGGGTTGCTCATACCTTTGCGAAATAATGCAGAAAGAAAGAGAAACATATCGAATGGTTTCACTTATAACAGCACTATAAGGAAACCAAATAGGGGAGGATAAGGGCACAAAATAGAGTAGAAAAGGACACAAGGGACCACAGAGATGGATCACGGGTGAACTGGTGGTGGGTTACCCAAGGGGAATACAAAATGTAAAAGATATAAATAACAATAAAAATATATATAATAAAAAAAATTCACAAAAAGGCAAAAAAAAAAAAAAAAGTTTGTGTGGCCGGGCCAGCTCCCTCCTCCCTGTCTCTCTTTCTCCTTAGCTCTTTCTCCCTCTTTCCTACTCTACACCCTGTCTCTCCTCAGGTGCTTTTGGGAATCTTATCTAATATTTTAAATGATTGTCTACATTCAATAGTGATGTGACAAATACTTTAAATATCTCAAGAGCATTTTAAGGGTTCTTTATTGTTGGTAATAAAAGTCAAAAGGGTCAATTTTCCAGTCAGTAGAGATTTTTGTTACTAGAGACTTAAATCTACTTCTAATTGTTTCTCACCCATGAAGTACCTGAAAAGCTTATATTTTTTCTGGAGAGTGCTTTTCATTTCCATGAGCGCCTGGTTGGTGTTTTAGAATTTACTAATATAGGGTGTTACAGAAGCTTAAATTTGGCCCAACAGGAAGTGATATGGGACTGCTGTGGGTTTGGAGGACAGGTCTAGGATACTTCTCAGTATAGCAACCAGCTAGTCCTGCAAAAGGAGATGGAACCATATGTCAGTGTGTGCCAGTAAGCACATAGTAAACATCAAAAACAAATGATGAAAAGAAAATGAATACATTTCTAAAGTGTATTTGATTCTGAATTCATAAAACAGCTTCTCACTATTTTACTATCAAGAAACTCTCCTGCAGGTGACTGTGGTCTCTAAACCTGATATATAAGAGAAGGTCCTGAAGACACAGAGAGATCAGCAGCAATACCTGAGGATGTTGACAATAGGAAGAAAAGAGTTACTGGGTGAAGTTCTGTTTATGAGTTTTACCTAAGGCAGGCTCCATCTGTGACTGTAGGTGGGAAGCTCAGAGAGTGGACCTGTCACCAGTTTAGCAAGTATAAATTCTGCATCCTTACCATTTTTGTCCTTACGCTGTTACTGTTACATATTTTCAGACCAAAACCAGAAAACCAGGTGAGACCCGCTGAAAGAAAGGAGGTAGAAGACAAAGGTTATGCCACAGTCTCCTTACCGTAATACAAAGCACACCCACCAGCACCATGACATATCCTGTCAAGACCAAACTTGGAAGAAAAGGGGGTGTGATGCAGTTTCTGAAAATTCCCACTTATTTCTCAGAAATACTGCTCATGCAGACCTGTTAGTATCTCTCCCTCCTTAAAACTCCTCCATGTAAGTCCCTACTTCTTCCCAGTTTGGGAAGGTGGACTTTGAGACAGTAGTCTATCATCTCAGATTACCAGCTCCTGATTTAAGCTGATTTTCTTCCATCAACATTTGTCTCTCGAGAGTTAACTTTCAAGTGGTGAGCAGCTGGACCTTGGCTCCAGTAACAGAACCACCACAGTCAGGGAAGTTGCCATGAAGTGGAGACACAGTTCTGTGCAGAATCTAACCAATGTCCCTGACTGAGCTCACAGGAACAAGTGAGGTCAAGCATTGATGTCAGCATCCTTGTGACCCGGCATCCCTTGTGAGGTAGTTGAGCCTGACTGTCATGATTCCAATCCTGATGCTTCAATTTGTTCACCAATCCTCTGAATTCTACTCAGCTTTTCCAGATAAAGCAGGAAAGCTCACCTTCTCACAGGGTTCTTTTTGAAGATTAGCAGTTACTATGTGAAGTCCTTGGCACAAACAAGTCAAGTAAGTGATCCCTTTGCTTC
The DNA here is from genome assembly GCA_004024925.1 of Scalopus aquaticus. Classification (NCBI taxonomy): domain Eukaryota; kingdom Metazoa; phylum Chordata; class Mammalia; order Eulipotyphla; family Talpidae; genus Scalopus; species Scalopus aquaticus. The sequence goes on along the minus strand of PVIJ01007006.1, from coordinate 52,936 downwards.
CTGTTTTTCTTCTGTGATTTACATGGAATTTTGTGTCTATTCCCTAATTCTTGAGATAAAGTTTTGTCACTATAATTTCAGGTTTTAAGGTCTAGTCTCCTAGCCATGAATCGATCCCAGTTGGTGTCTCATGAAGCTGCAGCAGGAACTTTGCAGACGCTCAGGCAAGGAAAGGAAAATTTGTTTAGAGAAAGAAAAAGTTCATTAAAGAGAAAAGGAACAGAATAAAGTGGGACTCCCAGGCCGGAGGAACCAGGCCAGGAAAGGGCAAAAGAGTTGAAATGGAGTTGTGCCTCAGGGAATATACACCTTCTTTCCCTAATTATCCTAAAGTTCCATCAGTCTCTCTGTGATTGGTTAGTTTTTGGTGGTTTCACTCACTCTTGCCTTAATGTCTCTGTGCCCAGAATATAGTCTCTTGTGTCCCAGCCCTTATCTTAGAGTCTTTTTCCTTGTTCCAGAATGTCTGGTTGCGCCTAGTCCTGGGATGTTTGATTAGTCCCCTGTGAAGTTTGTCACCCCTTTCTCTGGAGGCTTCCTTATTCCTCCGAGGCTTTTACTATTCTATTATGACCCTGCCAGCTCTCTGCTTTCCCTATGACTCATTTTCATGGCAAATATCCAATTTAGCTTTCAATTCTGGTTCTGAAGGGCCATCATCACTTCAGTTACTTTATCAGTTCTCCTATGTTACCCAGATCTGAAAAACTCCCTGGACATTTGCTGTAGGCACTGGACTGTTGGACCCCTTGAAGGAACTCTAAAATGGCTGCAGTCTAGAACACATTTTCCTTAGAATATTTCTGAACCACGTGCCTGTCTCAAACATTGTGTTTCTAATTTGCCTCTTACAGCGGACTCTCCATTCTTCATTAATTTTTCACTTCCTGTTGCCTCCTGTTTTTCTCAGTGTTTACTTTTACATGATTTTGAGTAATCAAGTATACCAGTTGTTAAAAGGATTACATATTCTCCATATCCCAGAATCACTGATGATTTTTTTCCTTTCTTCTGCCTTCCAATTGACTCTACCCACAGGCACAGACAGCTGCTCTATCCCACCACACTGGTTTCTTTCATTGCACTATCACTATCATAAATTTTCTTTCTTTATTTATTGGTTGCAACACCATTCAGTACAGCTATATAGTAGAGTTTATTGCAGAAAGAGTTCAGAGAAGTAGCAAGCATATACAAATTCCCTAACTTGATATTTGTTAGATCTCATGGACTTCTTGACTCAAGGCAAAGGTACCAATGAAGAAGAGCAATCCCCATGGTGTTCTCCATGTTCATGTACATTTTAAGGGAGGGGTCAGGTGACATCCATGAGATCACCAGAGTCCTCTGGTTGGAAAGGAGGACCCTGCAGAACACAGCAACTATAATTAACCTGTCCTTTTAATATGTTAAATTAAATATATTAAATTAACTCAAACTTTACCAAGTTCTCTGCCAAGGCAGGAAGACATGAGGGATCAAGGTCATTTGTTTTGTCTCCTCATTAAATGCAGCAGCGTAGAAAAAGGCATGCTGTCTTGCTTAGGTTCCACTGGAATAGCCCCAGACACAATGAAATTTAATTTAAAAAATACATGTTGAATAAATGAAAAACTAATAGCGTATTAATGATGAAGTAAATAAATAAAAATGCACTAAAATTTAGAAGGAAATTTGAAATGATGTCTTGGTAGTAGACCTGGCCCTGAATAGGTGTCTATGTTTATTGTAACACTGTGTCTAAGAGCAGAGGCCATGGGGTGAGTGGGCCGCAACCACTGGATGAATAGATGTCAGGGCTTCTCTATTGTTCTTAAACACATGCCCACACTAATGCAATTTCACCAGAATTTCACTTATGAAATTCTAATAACCTTGCCATTCATTGTCTTAAGTCAATGGTACACTGGGATTTGAACTAAATTTCATGACTATTTTGGGTTTTTGTAGTGAAAACATGATCCAAATGTCTCTTCCATCCTCAAACTACGTTGTTGACTTTCAACTAAGATTAGAACTTATCTGTTCTGCATGATTTTGATAACAAGAATGGTAATACTCTAATTTCCATGGTGATAAGTTCCATATAAGTTACAATATCCTGACAATTTTTGAAATGTTTCTAAATCAGCAGTCAGAGAAAAACTGTTAAGGAAAAGTAATGAACTAAACCCAAGGGTTATGTGATTAATACAACAATGTAAAGCACTCAATAAGTACTTAATAAAATTAGTCTCTTGAGGAGTTCTCATAATAACAAATGTCCCTGGGGTTTAATTAATGTTTCAGTTTTACTGATTTCATAAACAGGAATCCTTGGGATAGATATTATTGACTTATAAAATTAATAGAATTTATCTTTGTAATGTCAACAAAAATAAATCTTTAGCAATATCTACTAGGACCCATTACTAGAGTGAAATTTCTATATCAATTTGATATTTATTTGGGTGTTCTTAAGAATACAGAATGACACAAAACTGAGAAATTATACAAATTATTACTTGTGCATTACTACAAGTCAAGTAAAATATTGCAATATTTAATTTTTATTTTTTTTAAGTTTATATAGCATCTGCTTCTCTCTTTTTTTAAAAGATTTATTTCTATATACAAGCTGGGGTACAGGCCAGACGTGTAGGGCGGTGAGAGGGTTCACCAGAGACAGAGTAGGAAACAGAACAGGCAGATTGATGGAAATACACTGCTGAAGGGAGCAGCAGACGAGGTAGGAGAGGTCTGCTGCTCCATGTGGGAATTTCCCCGCTGGTCATTGAACTCACACTGCAGCTGCCAACAGCTCCACAGTGCTGCACTTACCCCGTTGCGCCACCAGGGAGGCTTTGCAGTATTTTAAAAGCAATTTTCTTTAACTAGCGATAGTTTAAGACCATTTTAAACCCTGAAATTTTAAACCCTTGGGTACTTTCTCATTAAGATTCTTTTCCAATTTTTATTCCACTCTCTTACTGTTCCTTCGTGGGATATTTACTGATATTTTCATTTATTCATCCACCTTCTAGAAAAATGAAATGCCATAGTCAATCCATTACTCCTCTCACACTTTCCACTTTTTTTTTTTTTTAAGAATTTTATTTATTTATGTATACAAGCTGCGGTACAGGCCAGAGGCGCGGGGCGATGAGAGGGTTCACCAGAGACAGAGTGGGGAGCAGAACAGGCTGATCAGAAATACACTGCTGAGGAGAGCAGTGGGCGAGGCAGGAGAGGTCTGCCGCACCATGTGGGATTCTCCCCGGCTGGGCGTCGAACCGGCATCGCTCCCGGCCAACAGCTCCACAGCGCAGCGCTCAACCGCTGCGCCATCGGGGGAGGCCCACTTTCCACTTTTTAACCCCATCTAATCACATAGTTCCCACTTTCACTTCACTAGACTTCAAGTCAAAATTTGAATGACTGTGGTAGCCCCATATAAAACTGGTTATCTTCCTTTTACTGACCTACAAATTCCTCACTCCACTCATCCTCTGTCCGCTTTGTGATTTTTTAATCTGAAAATTGTGAAGAACTTCATCCACTTTCTAATCTACAGGTGTATGAGACTTTAGTCTTCTCTCACCACCACTTTATAAGCCCTACTAATATTTATGTTATACATACACATATATACACATACATATGTGTATGCATATACACATGCATATATATATTTGTTATTCTCTCTATTCCTTATTCCACATCTCTAAACTTTCATTTTTATCAGAATAAATATAACCTGTGGTGTTCTCTATAAAGAGTAAGAACGACTCAACATTAACAGTGGTGTGGAGGCAAAAATATGGTAACATCAGAACTCTCAGGACTTATCTACAGACCACTTTAGGCCTCCAGAATGAACTATGACTTTTCAGCACTAATAAGGCTCTAAATTGATTATACCAAAGTTATAGGGGTTATATTGATTTGAACTTAAATGATGTTCTTATGTATAAAAATATTTCCTTTAATGGATCACGGGTGAATTGGTGGTGGGCTACCCAAGGGGAATGCAAAATGTAAAAGACATAAATAACAATAAAAATATATATTATAAAAAAAATAAAAATAATAAAAATATTTCCTTTAAAAAGAATATTTATTGTATATAAAGACTATAAAAAATTGGGAATAAAAATCATGGAAATGAAAGTTAAGAATTTGGCATCCAAATGAAGAGACAGGGAGAGGAAACCGAGGTGCAACGAACTGTGGTGCAGAATTAAGCTATATCATCAATTTAACTCTGGGTTAAATGTGGAGTGAACTGAGGTTCATATTTAAATGAGTTAAGTTTCTGTCTTATCTGTAAATTGAAGGTAATAGTCACTCAGTAGGGTATTTTGACATTAAATAATATACATAAATTTTTCTTTGCTGAAACATCATAATGACTAATATTTATACGCACAGCACTAGTATACTTAAAAAGTAACACACCAGGACATGGATTGCAGAAGTGTAAGAGTCTGGGGGTAACTGAACCAACAAATAAATGGTTGCCCGCAACGAGGATGGGGAAATTCATGCCCCTTCCTTTTCTGGTTTTCTTCCTTTCTGGAGAAGGCTGTGGAGCAGGATTTAGTCCAGAAGTATCCCCAACTCTAGGATTACCCACAAGCACCTCTGGAAACACCATGGTCCCCAATCTGGATCGCACAAAGATCTGAACAACAGGGACCCTCAGCTTTCCTCTGAAAAGTTTTCCCAATCCCAGGCTTACCCACCAGCTCAAGTTCAAAACAAAGAAAGAACACTAAAGTTGGCAAAGGGGAAGAAACAGTAACCTAAAAAACTAATCTAGACCATATTAACATCGAACGTCTCAGGAGAAACACAGTTAGCAAGTAGAGAATGAAATGACATGATAAAAAAACTTAAAGATTAAAAACTGCCAACCAAGAAGTTATATCCTGCAAGGCTCTCTTTTAGGCATGCAGGAAAAATAAAGACACACTCAGGCAAAGAAAAACTGAAGGAGTTTGCAAAAAGTATATCCCTTCAAAGAAATATTGAAAGGAACTCCAGTATCTAAACCAAATTGAGAAACACACGAAAAGAACCAAGAAAGGAAATAGATACTACCACAAAACTAAAGAAAAAATGTTAGCAGAAGACACTCATATTAATAATCACTCTAAATGCAAATGAATTGAACTTATCAATTAAAAGACACAAAATATCTAGTTGGATTAGGAAACAGAATCCAACTGTTTGCTCTCTCCAGGAGATACATCTGAGCTCCAAAGATAAACAAAGCTCAAGTTAAAGGTTTGAAAAATAGTCCTGCATCAAGTAGGACCTAAAGGAAGGCAGGGGAAGCCACCTGTATTTCAGGCAAAGTAGATTTCCTGTAAATAAATGATAATAAGAAACAGAGAGGAAGACTACACAATGATTAAAGGAACAATATATCAGAAAGCCATAACACTTATCAACACATACTCACCAAATGAAAGAGTGCCAAAATATGTTAGTCAGCTACAATCAACTCAGAAAACAAACATAGGAAAATACACATTTTTATTCTTAATGTACTTCTGCATTTGGTAGAAGATTTCAACACACCACAATCACCATCAGACAAACTATCAAGACAAAAAAAATTAGTAAGTTTATAATAGCTTCAAACAAAAAAATTAGACCATGTGAGTCTAATAGATATTTATAGAACCCTGCACCCCATAAAAAAACAGAATACACAATTTTCTCAAGTATTCATGGGACATTTTCCATGATTAACAATATATTTGGCCACAAGACAAATATGAAGAAATACATGAAGATTGAAATCATACCAAGTATCTTCTTGGAACATAAAGGTATCAAAATAAAATTAACTACAAAAAGAAAACAGGAAAAACTCTTTAATGTGAAGAATGAACAACATACCACTGAAAAGTTACTGACCAAAAATAAAGTCAGAGAATAAATTTTAAAAATTACCTCAAGACAATTGAAATGAAGACACAATCTTCTGAGCATATGGGACACAGCAAAGGCTGTACTAAGGGAAAAGTAATTCGCAGTACAGATATAGATGAAGAAACCAAAAAGAACCCAAATAAATTCCCTTGTTTTTCATCTTGATGAACTATTAAAAGAAGAATAAGCAAACCCAAGAGCTAGTAGAAAAAGACAAATAATAGAAATAAAAACAGAAATAAATGAAATAAAAATTTAAAAAGACAGTTCAAAAGGTGAATGAAACCAAAAGCTTGTTCTTTGAAAAAAAATAAAATAGATAAACATCTAGTAAAGTTCATGAAGAAAATAAGGGAGAAATGTCAAATACATAGAACCAAAAGCAAAAGAGAAGAAATCACAATGGATGCTCCAGAAATTCAGAGGATAATTAGAGATTACTATGAACACCTATATAATAACAAATTCAACAACCTACAAGAGACTGACAAATTCTCAGAATTATAAAATAATCTGAAGCTGAATAAGGAAGAAATAAAACTCTTGAGCATAAAATCATGAGCAAGGGAATGGAAACAGTAGTCAAAACTCTCCCAGAAAACAAAAGTCCAGGACCAAAATGCCTCAGAAGTGAATTCTACCAAACCTTCAAAGATAAACTAATACCTCTGCTCAAACTCTTCTAAAAAAAATTGAAAAAGAAGCAACACTTCCAAATACACATATGAGGTCAACACTACTCTAATACCAAAACCAAAGACAACGCACTAAAGAAAAATTACAGACCATTCTCCCTAATGAACACAGACATGGAAATTCTTTTGTTTAGATTTATTTTTATTTATTTGTGCTTACAATAACTGGGGTGTAGGTCAGATGTTACCTACACATCTGATCTTCTGGTGAGAAGACTCACCAGAAACAGAGTGGGAAGCAGAACAGGCAGATCTACTGAAGTACACTGCTGAGGGGAGCAGCGGGTGAGGCAGAAGAGGTCTACTGGGCCATGTGGGAATCTCCCTGGCCGAACATTGACCTTGTGCTGCAGTGGCTGCAGATAGCTTGATAGTACTGTGCTTAACCCGTTGTGCCACCAGGGAGGCCCCTGTTTTGCTATTTTTCAAGTTTAGAAAACTCAACTTCCAGATATAAAACAAATAAGTACTGGGATATAATATATAGCATAGTAACTATAGCTAATAATAATTATATTCCATATTTGTAAGTTGCTGAACAAGTAGATCTTAAATTTTCATCACACACACAAAAATGTGTGTTAGCTAGACTCATCATAGTAATCATTTTGGAATAACTACAAAATACGGTGTGGCATGACATTGACATTCAGACTCACAGAACTATTTGTGGCAAAACTCTTACAGAAAAGAGAAAACATCATTTAAGATATTTATGGTTTTTAAATAAAATCAAGGGAAGACACACCTGTCACCTTTGCCCATTAACTTCTAGGTTTTGAAGTATTTTTTAGCCACATCTATTGTTTAAGAGGAGCATTAGGGACAAAACAGATGAATAAATCTTTCCTCCAATGCTACTCCCAAGATCTCTAGATTCCCATGGCTATAGGTATGGTGATGAGGGAGAAGATGACTAGAAACTGCATTAAACAGTAAATGAAGTTCTATTTGGTTCAATATTTTAGAAGTCATTCAGTCCAGCATTTCATTTATCAAAGAGGAAACCAAGCTCAGACTGATTGAGCAGGACAAAGCTGTGCAGCTACTGAATGATGGAGCCAACTTGGAGCCCAGACCACTCAGCATCTAGCACAAAACTTTTCCCATTGCACCACAGCTGCTTCTTCACAGTATTGAATTTTGGGCAGTTTACTCATTCAAATGCAAATGTCCGTGTGCTTCTTTAATAGAACATTTTTTGTCTTCCTTTACTAACTAGGGTTTGCTGTACTGAGTAAATGAGTGTTGATATGGAGGTGTTAAAATCATCAACCTATTCTAAAGCATTAGAGCATTCTTTCTTGTTATTTCTATTTGTGTTGTGGAACACTTAATTCTTTTATTCCTTGCAGCTTGAGAGAGGGGCAGCAGTACATACAACTTAATTTACTTGTTCTAGTGGATGACACAAGTAGAAGGGATAAGATGAATGAAATCAGTGTTGTTCACAAGAAGTTCTTGTCTGTTCCACTCCATAATCTTCTTTGGGACCTCATCCAGGGGGTGTTTTGCAGGATTTTGTTGCTGTGAAACAGTCCTACAGCTGGGCTCAGTGAGGAGTGGGGGTGGGAAGGAGAGAGGGACAAAGGTATTATCCCAAAGCCAACAATATCTAAATCTTTGAGAAGGCTGGTGATGTTATAGGCTGTCCAATATAACAGCCCTGAAATAAGTTATGAATAACACGTACTTTAAAAAAGTCTCTCTTTCATCTAGTCATTATTTATGGAAATCATAACATAATCCGTTAAGTTCTGTCCCTCAGTCTAGAGAGGCATACAGGCAAGTAAACAAGTAATCATGATGCAATGTGTTCATTGCATCCAAGGTATGGATAAAGTGAAGCTAAATTATTGATGTACCAGAGTGTAATCTAACCCCTCTTCCACAGTCAGTGAAAACTTTTGGGAAGAATTAAATTTTAAGTGAAGATCTGAAGGATAAAAGAAGTTGTATAGATCAAGAGGTAAAAAGAATGTCCCTGGTAATGGGTACTGTACATACAGAGAATCTGAGGCATCTAAGAACCTGTGGCATATAAGGATGTACAGGTGAACACAGCAGTTTATTGTGGAGCACAAGCAAAGGGTTCAAAAGAGGAGGTTTGCGAGAATGAAGTAGGGGAACTTGAAAGGCCTTGAACACTAGGCAAACCTTCTTGCCTTTGCCCCAGCAGTGTGCATGTGATAATTGCACCTCTAAGAAAGCAATATGCTACCTTCCATTTCCTAGGCCTGGACTCATGATTTTGGGGGGTTGTGACATAGAAATGATATAGAGCAGAGTTCAAGAAAGGTCAGAGGCTCAGGCATGTGTATGGTTTCTCAGAAGGACACCTGGAGGGGCATTGTTTTCTGAGTGAAATCTATGTCTACTGGTCAGAACCAGATGGCATGAAGTAGGAGTAGTTTCAATGGATAGACATAGGAAGATTTCAAGCAAGTAGGTTAAACAAAGTAGATGTGTGTTCTCCTCTCAGTGAGTCATTGCACATATGTCATCAGTTTAGGGCTGGTGAGGTTTCCCACAGTGTCATCTGGGTCCCACCACTTTTGTTCCTAAAGCATCATTCTACATGCGTGGTACTGATGTTATAGCTACTGAAGTTACAAACCTTATGTGGATTCTAGTCAATGCTGGGCCACACATCTAGCAGCCTCTTCTGTAAGGTTAATGTTTCTTCCTGTTTCTCTCCAGACCAATCAAGTTACTTCATTTTGGAGTACAAAGTTTCCGTGAACTACTGAATGGATTTCTCAGCCTTGCTCCCTGGATAATGGATCTCTATTGCTATCTTTTTAAAGCAGTTATTGTGTTCCTAGCAGTTGGCTACTAAAATTTCTAGTATTCTTGTACATTTTAGTCATTTAATTTTTCACTTATTATTTTTAAGTCATTTCAGTCATAGCAGTTCTCAAAATTACTACACACAGTTCCCATATATCTTTCTCTCAGCTCCACAAACTATCAACATTGTACATAACCATGGTATAATTTCAAAACCAGGAATTTAAATTAGTACACCTATGTACCTTATTAAATATTTTTATTCTTGGTTTAGGATCCAATCCAGGACAAGTTGCATTTAACTATTATGTCTCCTTAGTCTCTTCCACCACCATGATATTCCTTCCAAATATATCAGAAAACATGTGATACCTGTTTTTCCAATACTAGTGATTTTAATTTTGATCTGGTTAAGGTAGTGTTTACCAAGTTTCTCCATGTTATTGCTAGTTTAATTATTAAATATCTTGTGAATAAATTGAACTCTGCAAATATCTTGTTTCTCACCTTTCCCCCACTGATTTTAGCATTTATTGATGACTTTATATGCAACAGTTCCTGCCATGGTATTTGCCAAATGGTTATATTTATTCTGATGTTTTGATGTGCCATCACGCAAACACAAAAATGGGCTTCTGAATATTAGAGTGAATACTCTTCTCAAGCTATTACCCAAAAGTTGATCTGATACTTTACCAACTACATATAAAACCATGACTACCTTATGAGGGCCAACAGTAAGAAATAGCACCTATTCAAGATATTGACTCTTGGAACTTGATTTTCTTAAGAAACTTCTCCTTACAGAACCTGTGTCTTTAAATAACAATGAGTAGATACCAATTTATAAAGAACAATTTTAAATATTGAATGTTTGACATAACCCTCATAAAACAAAATCTAGAATAAAGACATCTAGAAGAAGAAATGAAGAAACTAGGAGAACAATCAGGAAAAATCATCCAAATAGAAAGCAGATAAAAACAAATGAAAAGATAAACTACAGAAAGATTAAACAACCAAAAAAAAAAAAATAGAATGACAGTAAATAAACCTCTTATATTAAAAAAAGCACCCTAATTGGGAATAGCCTGAATTAATTAAAAGGCACGGAATGACAAGTTGTGATAAAAAGTATTAGCCATCTTCACTTTGCCTAAAAGAAGTTCATTTAAAACCTAAATACAAGACAAACTAAAAGTACTTTTACTAGGGCAAGGTACTTCAAGCCAATAACTCAGAGGAAAAAAGCAGGAACTGATTTTCTCATATATGAAAAATTGGAATTTCACTAAAAAAAGGTAAGTAAAGACACGAATGGGCATTATAAAATGATCAAGGGAATAATATATCAGGAAGATATAACTGCCATTAATATTTATGCATCTAACATAGTAGCAACTAATTACAAAACAAAAAACAACTATTAACAGACCAAAAACAACACATTGAAAAGGCACTATGGTAGTTAGGGATTTTAACACACCACTTACATAAAAGGATATATCATACAAACAAAACATTAACAAGTAAATAAAGACCTGAAATGATATATTGGAACAGATGGACTCAGTACACATTTACAGAGTCTTCCATCCCAAAAGCAATGAGTACACATTCTTCTCAAGAGAACATGGAATATTTTCAAGGATAGGTCATTTGCTAGAACACAAAACATGTCTCAAAAATAGATGAAAATAGTTCCTCCCTGGTGGCTCAATGGGTTAAGTGTCAGCACTATGAAGCTATCCACAGTCACTGCAGCACGAGTTCGATCCCTGGCCAGGGAGCTTCCCACATAGCACAGCAGACCTCTCTTGCCTCGCCCACTGCTCTCCTTAGCAGTGTACTTCAGTAGATCTGCCTGTTCTGCTCCCCACTCTGTCTCTGGTGAATCCTCTCACTCTCCACACCTCTGGCCTACACTCAGCTCTTGTATGCATAAATAAATAAATCTTTAAAAAACCAGATGAAAATATTGTTTATATCAAGCATCTTTTCTGATCACGATAATATAAAACTAGATATTAACCACAGACAGAAAATCTTGGAATAAACCACAACATGTAGGGACTGAACAAAATGCTTTTGAATAATTCCTGGGTCAATGAGAAATCAAAAGAGAAATTAAAAATTACTTTGAAACTAATGATAATAGAAAGACAAGTTATCAAGCCCTATGGGATGCTCCAAAATCAGCATTATGAGGGAAAAATTTAGCTATACATGCCCACATCAAAAATGAGAAAGAAATCTCAAAAAACATCTAAATTTACATCTGAAGGAGTTAAAAACAAGAAAAAAAACCTTCAAATTAGTAGAAGGAATAAATAATTCAAACCAGAAATAAATGAAATAGAAAACAAGGAGACAGTTCAAAAGATCTGGTACTTTGAAAAGATAAACAAAATGACAAACCTTTAGCTAGAGTCATTAAGAAAGGAAGAGAGAAAACGCAAATGAAAAGAATAAAAATGAAGAGGCAAAATTACAAAAGATTTCAAAGAAATACAAAGAATAATAAACCTACTATAAACTTCTCTGTGCAAACAAATGGACAAATCTAGCAGAAGTGGACAAAGTTTTAGTCATATAACCTTAAAAGGTGAACCAAGATCAAATAGACAGTTTAAACACAAGTATAAGAATTGAAAAGATAATCAAAAGACTATGAGAACAAAAGCCAGGACCAAATGACTTCCTGTGAGGAAGTAATACCCATTCTACTCAGACTCTTAAAATTTTTTGAAAAGGAGGAACAGTTCCTTACAGCAATTAAGGAACCAAATATCAATCTGATCTCAAAACCAAACAGGCACAACATGAGAAGAAGAAACTGTAGACTGATACCTCTGATGAACATAGATGCAAGAATCCTGAGCAAAATCTTAGTAAATAAAAATCCAGTAATATATTAAGAGAATCTCCATCATGATCAAGTAGATTTCATTTCAAGGATGCAAGTTTGTTTCACAATATGCAAATCAATATATTCATTCATGAGCTGAATCAAAAGGAAGATAAAATCACATGAGCACTTCAACATACACTCAACTAAATTCAACACTGATTTATAATAAAAACTCTTAATAAAATGGAAATAAACAGAACTTATCTCAAGATAAGAAAGGTTATAGATGACAAACCACTATCAACATCATAATGAATGGTGAAAAACTTAATGCAGTTCCAATAAAATCAGGAACAAGGCAAGGATGTCCACTGTACCACTACTGTTCAACATAGTAATGGCACTCCTAGCCAGAGAAATTAGTCTAGAAAAAGATATAAAAGGAATCCATATTAAAGAAAATGATGTGAAATATCACCATTTTCAGATGACCTGATAAATATGTAGAAGATCTAAAAGATTACCAAAAAATCTAGAATTAATAAATGAATAAAGTGAAGGATGAAAAATCAATAAAAATCAGCTGCATTTCTATATGCAAACAATAACTTAAAGAGAAATTAAAAAAAAAACAATCTTATTTACAATCACACCAAAAAGGAATGAAATACCTGAGCATAAATTCAACAAAGGTGAAGGATCCATGTGTTGAAAGTTACAAGACACTATTAATGGAAATAATAGCTGACACAAAGAAATAGAAAGATATCCTGTGTTCATGGATTGAAAAAATAAAAATTGTTAAATGGTCATATTACTTAAGACAATTTATTGGTTCAGGGCAATACCTATCAAAATTCCAATTACTTTTTTAAGGAAATTTGTATGGAACCACGAAAAGCCCCTAATAGCCAAAACAATTCTGAGAGAGAAGAAGAAATGTGTTTGTGGCTGCTGTCTCTTTTACTGTACAGAATTTTTTTAGTTTGATGTAGTTCCAGATGATTATATTCTCCTTTATTTTCTTGATTCTGGAGATGATTCAAAGATCTTTCTATATAAATCTTTCATTTATATCATGGAGTATTTTGCCTATGTTTTCTTCTGTCTATTTTATGGTTTCAGGTCTTACATCCAAGTCTTTTACGAGTTTTGAGGTGATTTTTGTGTATGGAATGAGATGGTAGTCATTTCATTCTTTTGAATTTGGCAGTTCAGTTTTCCCAGCACCATCTATTGAAGAAGCTTTCTTTGTTCCAGTGTATATTCTTTGCTCCTTTGTCATAGATTAGTTGACCATATATGCAAGGTTTTATTTCTAGGCTTTCAATTTGATTCCATTGTTCTATGTGTCTGTTTTTGTTCCAGTACCATGTTGTTTTAATTATTATCATTTTGTATTATATTTTGAAGACAGGGAGTATAATACTTTTACTATTCCCCTTTTTAGTTAGGAGATCTTTGGTTCTTCATGGTATTTTGTGATTCATAAGAATTTCAGCAATATTTGTTACATTTCTTTGAAGAATTCACACTGAATTCACCTGATAAGGGACTGATATCAAAGAACTACAAAAAGCTCACACAACTCAACAAAAACAAAGCAAACATCCCAATTAAAAAATGGGCAAAAGAACTAAAGAGACACTTTTCCAAAGAGAAATGCAAATGCCCAAAGGCATATGAAAAACTGTTCATCATTACTTACTATCACAGATATTCAATTAAAAACCTCAGTGAGATACCACCTCACAGCTGCAAGAAAGACCAATATTAAACAAACAAACAAAAAAAAAACAGAAACAACAAGTGCTGGTGAGGATGTGGTAAAAAGGAACCCTATTACACTGCTAGTTGGAATTTACACTGGTTCAGTCACTGTGGAAAGCTGTGTGAAATTTCCTCAAAATGCTAAAAATTAGCCTACCATATAGTCCAGCTATTCTACTCTTAGGAATCTACCCAAAGAATAAAACAAACAAAAAACAAAACAAAACAAAACAAAAAACACTAATCAAAAGGAAACATTCATTACTATGTTTATTGAAGCATTATTAACAATAACCAAGGCAGTGAAACAACCTAAGTCCCCCAAAACAGATGAATGGATCAAGAATCTGTGGTATGGGCCTCTCTGGTGGTGCAAAGTCTCAGCACTATAAAGCTATCCACAGCCACTGCAGCATGTGTTCAATCCCCGACCAGACCAGGGAGCTGACCCACATGGCATAGCACACATCTCCTGTCTCACTTGCTGCTCCCCTCAGGGGGTATATTTCAGTCAATCTGCCTGTCCTGCTCCCCACTCTGTCTCTGGTGAATCCACTCACCCCCCACACCTCTGGCCTATGCCTCAGCTCTTGCATGCATGCATCAATAAATCCTTTTAAAAAAAGAATATGTGCTATATATAGACAATGGGATACTGCTTATCGACCAAAGAAGATAAAACTCATAGCATTTGCAGCAACATGCATACATCTGAACGGGATTAAGCTAAGGCAAATAAGTGAGAGAAAAACATAAATATCAGATGTTTTCATTTGTATGTGGAATAGAAAGACCCAAACAAAGGTTCAGAAAAAGACTATTTGCATGCTGATCATAGATCTGCAGCATCCAGGAGGGGAAGGAAGGTGGAGGGGAGAGGATCAAAACAGGGGTGGGAAGAGTACAAGGGACTTTGGTGAAGTTATGAAGGGGAAGAAGAGAAGAAAGTAAAGGAAGGATCAAGAATGATAATCAAGTAATACTAATATGGCCATACTGCCAAAACAATTGAAATAGTTCCCATTGGTTTGTAAATGGTCATCACTCCAAGCTCACCAACCCCCTCCCAGTGCCCCACCAGCATCTCCAGTCCTCCTTCTAGCAACTAAAGGGTAATATCTGTTAGTTTTAGTGACTGATTTCCATGCACTGGGCAAAATATTTCAAATATTTCCCCTAAGAGAATTGAAAATGTTGCATAAGAACAAACTTTCATCTACCTTTAATTGTTTTACTCAAGAGAGAAATTACCATAAGGCCCTACATCTCTCCAAGGAAACATTATTCTAGATGGCATCTTTTATCATTTAACCTTAATACCAAAGATTCTGCTTTCACTTTCCTTCTTTGTCAGAAACACTCAACACAAAGAATACTCTACTCAGATCCCCAGTAGGCATCCACCAGGCCTTCTCCAGAGTAGCATCCAAATGTCTCAGTGTTCATCCATTTAAAGATGAGGGAGGCACCCATAAATTCTTCAGCACTGTGCTGATATAAGAAAGCACACCTCAGTCACCAAATTAATTTTAAAAGCATTCCATTCACTACATGTGTCTGCAAATGACATTAAGATACATACTCAAAGCCAAGAATTACATGTCCCCAAGTTCCCCTTTCAGTTCCCAATTCCTTTGAATTGTAGAACTGCTCTTATGTGATTAATCACAAATCCATCACCTCCTGAAACCCCCTCAAACTCCTTTTTCCTATTCCTCTTTTCATTCCAATGCCTTAATTTGCAGACTAATTAGTCTCTAATTGTCCTCCCCAATGTTCCTCCTTCTCAGTTCTAGTTTCTCCTCACTTTTACCTTTTATGATAATTAAACATCAAAAAATATCTGCAAACTGTGTGTTAGAGGAAGTGCATTAAAATGAAGAAATACAGAAAAATCTTGCTCTATCTGATGTCAGAGAAAGTGACCAATAGAGTTAGTCTTTATGGGACTTTTTGCTTTGAAAAAATTCAGGTAGTTGTTTTTTTTTTTTTTTAAGTCAATAGTTTTAAAATGTTTAAAAAGCTTGAGCTGTCTGTCCTAAAGCTATTGTTGCTTGGTAAATGGTAGCCTATAGCTTCAGGAAGACAGTCATCTAAACAAGTCTATTTCTTTTGACTAACACAAATTAACTCTAGTGCTGGTTAAGAAATTAAGGGTATAAAGAAGAGATCTTTCGGTCTCAGAACAAACCTAAAATGGGTTCAGGCTATTCTTTAGCCTGGGTGACTCGCTATTCTGGTTTCAGCAAGAACTGGAGACTTTCCTCATGCCTCTTTCCTTATACATGCCTTCTGTTTGAGTTTTCCCATAATGTTTTAAACTACTTAAAGAAATGTTAAAAAGAATTCACTCATAAGCCTGATTCACTAAAGGAATTAAGTTAACTTTTCAGTGTACATTTTAGTGTTTGTCCATAACCATTAAAATTATTGTAACCAAAATCTTCAAATATTTCTTAAATATTTTTCATGTTATTACATTGTCTTCCAAATTACCATTTTAGTAGTTAAATATGCCACTAAGCTTCTATGACCTGATTTCCTTAACCATTCTCTTACTGCTAGATATTTGGGTTGTTTTTATATTACAGTTACAGTTAATCTTGCAGTTAATACTTCCATGGGTGTAGATTTTTCTCCATTCTACTTTCTTAGGATAAATTCCTAGATGTTAGAATAGCAGTCCAAATTATACGAATATTTTCATAGCTGCTCAACTTTTCACTGAGGCTGTATCAATTTATACCACTTGCTCTATTATATATATTCTTTGTACGTGTTACCCAGTCTTTTGCTACATTTTCATTTTAACTCTTCTTTTGTTTCTGAAAATTTTTACATGTAATTTTTCTTTCCTCTTATACTTACTCGATTCTTAAAATGGTGTCATCACTTAAAAGTCCTAAGAAATTCTGCCTTCCAGCTAGCTCAGCTATGATATCCCTAATATTTAGTTCTTTGATATATTTTGGGGGATTATTTGGATGTAGTTATATATAAAATATATTTATGTAACATAATAAATATATATGTAATATATATATATATATATTTTCCTAGAATGTTGTCTAATTTTAACCCAGTATCATTTATTAAGATTTTGTTGTTTCCCACTCATTGCGCAGCAATGTTTCACAAACCTCAGGCTAACCTACAAACCTCTGACTAACCTAGGTCAATTTCTGGACCCACTGGACTTTTCTACTCATGCTTTTCTGATTTTCAATTATATTTCTCTGTCTTAAACATATTTTATAATCTATTTTCATATCTGGTAGAGTTGCTTACCTCATGCTAAAATCATTCTCAAAATATTCATATCTGCTGACAATCTCACTTCCATGCCACTTAGTAATTTCTTCCTTGGTCATACCCTAAGCAGCCAGCACTGTGATAATCCCACCTCTTAAACAAGCAAGGTATGCTTTCTCTTCACCTCCTCTTTTATTCCTAGTAATTATGCTCTTTGTGTCATTGGGATATCACCCTAGTTTGTTGTTGTTTTTGTTTTTTTTAAGATCCATTTATTTATGTATACAATGCTGGGGTGCAGGCCAGAAGCGTGGAATGCTGACAGGATTCACCAAAGACAGAGTGGGGAGCAGAACAGGCAGATTCACTGAAGTACACTGCTGAGGGGAGCAGCGGGAGAGGCAGGAGAGGTCCATTGTTCCATGTGGGAATCTCCCTGGCCAGGGATCGAACTCAGGCTGCAGTGGCTCTGGATAGCTTCATAGTGCTGTGCTTAACCTGTTGCACCACCAGGGAGGCCCTCACTCTAGTTTTTTAGTTCACTCTCTATCAGCCTGGCTGAACGAAGTGATTAATTATTTTATAAAAGCATCCACCAACATTTCGCTTTTCTTACTATCCTATATTTCCACCAAAGGTGTGTTATCAATTCCCAATTCTAGAGGAATCTATTTGGGCCATATTTTCTTTGCCCTCCTAGTGTCCTTAGGGAACTAGATTGAAATCAGTGGCTAATGAATGATACTATGCCACATTGTTTATACTGAGCAGTTAAGATTTGTGTAGACTGATAGAAGATTGGAGCTGGCAGATGTAGGAAAAGCCCTGACCAAATAAAATATGATACATTCCTAAATCTCCACCATTCTTACAGTCAATGTTAGAAAATTCTCAAGCAGATTATTAACAATATGCCAGTTACCAGTTAGGACACTGCACAAGGAACAAGGCAAATGAAAACAAATTCTCTTTTGTGAAAGTACAATTATAAAATAGGAAACTTCAGAAGGGGAAATAAGAGAGGCAGAGATAGAGAGACTCTAAGATTCCTATCTCCAAAAAATCCATCTGCTACAGTTTTTATAAATAGATTATCTTTTTCAAAAAGAATAAAAATTCCTTAGAGCATAGATAGTCCCGATTTGCGGAAGAGGGAACTAAAGCTCAGAAAAGTTAAGTAAATTTCTCAGGGAAACCAGTAGTGGTAGAAGAGGAATTACAACTCAGTCTGTGTAATTGAAAATCTTCTTTATCTGCTCCAACATGCTTTTGCGATATTCTTGCAAGGGCAACTAAATTGTTATGTAGCTATGGAAATTCATATCTTGTTGAATGAATGTCTGCTGGTACCTCTCTCATGGCTGGAGAACCTATCAGTCAAACTGTCTAACTACATCTCTGCAGCCTGAACATGCCACACAAGCTCCTCAAACTCAACAAACTTGGGCAAAACTGCTCTTGCAAGGGATTCCTTTCTCTGCAAGTGCTCCACCAGTCTTCCCCTAACCATGCATCAGAGGCTATGGTCATTGTGACCACAGTCCCTCCTAATAAAGCCCACCCCTGCCCCTTTTCTGCCAATGCCCCACTGAAGTCACCTCATAGCTTTTTTTGGACTTCTGGTTCTGCTTCCTCATATTCCTTTCCTGAAAATTCTCTTTCCTCTGCTATTTAAAATAATGGAATGACATTCTATTTGGTGGGAAGAAGGTCATAAATGTCATAAAGTTCAAAACCCATCCCTTTAACCCCACAGTCCAGTGTGATCTGACCTCTCTCCCTGCAACCTTAGCCCTCCGTCCTGGCCCTGACTCTCCGGGGGCCCACTGCAGATGAACTTTTTTAATTTACTTCAAACCTGCCATACTTTTTCCACTCTCAGAGTCAGGGCATTGGAATAATTAATGACTCCCCACAGTACCTTACTTTCCCCACAGTGCTTATCACTTGCTAAACAATTATACAATTGTTTATGATATTTTTGTTATTGTCTGTCTCGCTGCACAGAATTAGTACATCCCATGAAAATGGGGGCTATTTTCCAATTTTGTCCACTAATAATAATAATGCATGGTAAATATCAGTTACTGACAAATAGGTGTTGAATGCATCGTTCCATTCACTTTTATTCATGACCTATAGATGAACGAGGAGCGTCCCCACCAACTGTCTGGGACGTGCGTTCCACATACCTACAGGAGAACAGGGCACATGCTGGGAAACAGAACCAGAATTCTCCCTCAGTTTTTCTCTGAAGTGGCTCCTGGACAACCCCCATGTTCCTCAAGAAATGCTGGAGGACATAGCATGGCTCCTTCCCTTTGCAGCAGAGGCTCTGCCCTGCGCACTGGCTGGACAGCAGTCCCCACCAGCCATAACTCCTGCTTCAGTTGACCACAGGTTCCAAGTTGGCTCCTGGCCAGGGCCCAATGAGCACAACTCTGGAGAGAGAGTCTTGGGTTTTTGTTGAAACTAAGGTACTCAGAGTATGCATTTATATCTGAAATTCTCTTACTTTTTGAGACCCAGGTTATCTTGTATTTTCCCTAACTCACCCATCTTAGCTTACTTCTTTTTCTCTTTCACTTCTATCCTAACAGACACCCAGTCCTACAGAAGCGTGTCTCCCTTTGAAGGTACCACAGTCCCATCTCATACATTCTGATGCCCAGTATAACCTTAGTTGGATAAAGAAATTGTTTTCCACATTTCAGAACAGAACCCCTGGGCCTCACCTCGTCTTAATGGACTCTGCTTGAGCTTCACATAGGAGAGTCATAAAGGCAATTTTGAACAAAGCTGTATTTCTTTTGGCTTCAAGGGACAACTATGTAAACTTTAATTTGGCTATGCAGTTCAGGAAAGTAAATGTCATTGCAAGCTTACGTTTAAATTAGACTCATACTTGACACCTTTCTGTCAGAGTGAAAATAACCAGCCATGCATATAATCCAATCACAATAATTAGTCTCCACATACTAATAAAATATCAAATGCTTACAGTCAATATCTTCTGACTTAGGTACCGTTAACATTAATGTGGTACAGTGTGACCCCCTCATTTCATGTCAAAACATTATTGCATCATTCCTTACTCCAAAATTCTTTATTTGTTCAGTTTCTTTTGCCAAAATAAGCCAGAGGGAAAGCAGACCATATAGACAAAGCGAACCTTTATGTTAATGTAGAATTAATAACCATTTTAATCTTGTACTATTCCTTTTTTTTTTCTTGAAATCACCTAAGTGGTAGAATAGAGGCCTGAGGAAAAGTTAATTGTGTAAGGGACTTGCGGAGATAAAAGAAATTCCAGAATTTGTCCTGGATGTGAAAAGTCAGAAATTGGGGCACTTCATACATGGAGAGTGAGGGAAGAGGGGAGGTGTTGGATCAATTCAATTGGATCCTTCATATCCATGAGTGATTGGATCCAGGAAGCTCAGAATACCATAATCCACAGATGCTTGAATCCCTGGAGCAAATGGAGCAATATTTCCATATAACCAGTGCATATTCTCCCATACGCATTATATTATCTCCGGATTACTTATAAACCTAATATAGTATAAATGCTACATAAATACATGTTATATTTTACTGTTTAGGAAATAATGGCAAGAAAAGAAGTCTCTATGTATTTAGTAGAGAGACAACCACAGTAGGCCTATGTACATAGTGTTGATTTTCCATGAGTGATGGGGTAACTCAGCAGATGTTAAAGCCAGATGCAGAGGGCCCACTGTATTTGGTCAGATTTCCAGGTATGATGCCAAAGTCTGGGACACAGAGGAAGTGAGAAGATAGACTGCTAAAGACCTTCGGAAGCCTAGCATGTGGACCTCACCTCAACATGGGGAAACACTATGATGTACAGTGAGCAAGAAAGTGCCGTGTACCTGAGAGGAGAGCTCATGTGCCTGGTCATGCTGAAATATTTCCTGGGAAAAGTCACCTTGGAGCATCTCAGGGGTCCTTCCAACTTCAGCAAAGACATGCCGCTTTAGGAGGTTATGATGTTTAGGGAGACATTAAGTAGAACACACTGCTTTTGACAATTTCCTGATGTAGTGGTTTTAGATCATCCTTGATCCTCACCCCTGAAAATGTGCATGTACAAAAAAACTACACTTGTAAACAGCTTACAGATTTGGAGGTTTCTAAGCTTCCAAGTTTGTATCCACAAAGCACCTATGATGCAATTTCCATGCTCCCAACAAACTCAAGTCTGCACTTTACAAATAAAGATACTTGCTGTGTGAGCACTTGCACACGGTTTGGAAAGGTGTCTGTTACCACAGAAAGCTGCATTAATAGAAATGCAATTAAAAAAGGAATTAAGGTCATTTAATAACAGAAGAATCTGGAGAGTTTAGCTCTTTTGTCCTCTTATTTAGGCAGACAGTTATTTTTTTTAGTTTTCAAATCATTGCATATGGATATACACTTTCTTCTCAAAAATATCCTCAACCAAAAAAGGGAGACTCCAATACTTTTCTCAAGATATCTTTATTGAGTGAGTGTTTTTTTTTGGTTTTTTTTTTTTTTTTTTTTGTATTTGAAGTCACTTGTTCTTCCTTAGTTCTCTATAAGCAAAGAAGAGTGCAGAATAGGACTTACCTGAAAAATGTAGTGGGCAAAAAAAATTGCCCATCTGTCAATAGGCTCTACGTGTATGCTCTGGACAAGACTAGAGTAATAACAACAACACTTTTCTACAGTTTATCAGGTGTGTAAATCAAGTACCTAATAGCAGGTCAGTGTGTAATGGACTTTGAACCTTCCTTTGGACCTTCCTTTCCTTATTAGCAATGTTTTAACTTAGTTTAGTTATTTAGTTTAGTTTAATTTCAGTTTAGTTTAGTTTTATAAACATAGTCACTTTACATTGCTAGCTTTGAGATTTGACTGTATAATACATATCCTTGTACGTACCCCCTAACAAATGATATAGTATGTTTTCTAGTACCTTCATTATAATTTTCCAAAGCCATAAAAAGTAATTTAAATATTTTAAATCTGTAACAAACTTAATTATTTAGCTGTTTCTTCTAAAAATCTAAATGAAAAGTTGGATTCAATAATCAACTGAACTGCTAATATTCATGGAAATTCTGCTATATATGACATAGCATTCTTGAAATAATGAAATACTGAAAAATGTTAAGTATACATTCACTGTTAATTCAACATTAAGTAAAATTCACTGTTTAATGTTTATATAGCCTGTATATTGCATGACTAAACAATTCTCTGGGTGGCTGCTTAGTAGAGGAGGTTATTTAATATGTAACCTGAGACTCAGTAAGGTTCAGAGAAGGCAGAGGATCTGTTCTCAGTTTTGTCTTCAAATAGACAAGTCATTTTTGCCCAGGTATTGGATGAAGTATCTTGTGATGCCATCTGTTTGGGCCACTAAACTACTAGTGAGAAATAATGCATCAATAGAAAGCTGGCAAAGTATGAGGTACTAAAATCTTCATAGGCCTTTCAGAACAGTACTTACATAGTTGGAAGAGATAGGCCGTTGTGGTGGAACCTCTAAGAAACATGCTTGTGACAACTTGTTACTGATCTGCCTCTGGGACTCTACTCTCCCCATACTTTTCAAATAGCATTTAGCTTTCTCCTCTAGAAAAGTACTGGACATACATAGTAGCCATTTCAAGCAACACCAAAGTATTGTTCTACCCAATATTAGGTCCTTTGTGAGCATGTGTGTGTGTGTGTGTGTGTGTGTGTGTGTGTGTGTGTGTGATTTTTAGTAGCTTCTGGACAAGATGCTGCCCAGTGTCCAGGGATGGCCAACCCAGGTTCCTCTCAAAGCCTTGTCTCAGTGAGTAAACACCCTTATTGACAAGTCTGAAGAATCCTGCATATTAAACTGATAGAGAAAAAATTAAACATTTGCATAAAAGAAGTGTTATAAGGTTGTATATTTGGCCATCAGAATCATACAGACCAGTTTTAGTTTACATGTAGGTAAGTAGAAGTTTTTAGAAACTCCTGTACAAGTTTCCCTAGCATGTTGAGCTGGACAGAGGCTGGTTGGTGGCAAAATGGCAAACGCTGGACTTTTTCAGGAGATGCATTTATGAGCATCTTCCCCCTTGCCCCCCACCCACACATACACACTAGGCCAGAATACAACTGGTTGTTGGATAAAATAAGAGCTATTTTCGGTTGGTAGAGGTGTTTGGAAGGAAAGGGTGGAGATACTTTACTCTCACTAGGTTCTGGGCAGTATCTTGCATGCAATTCATAATCAAGATTATACTATGGAAACACCACAGAACACTGTTCCCAAAATGTTTTGTCCTTCCAGAATTATGCAAACAACCTAGTATTCCAAAACCTCTATTTTACCACTTTCCATCATTGATTTGTTTTTTAAGCTGCAGTTCTGCATACCATCACCAGCAGAAGCAGATGCCCACCTCATACCATTTCTACCTGGAGTCTTGGCACCAAGATGCAGAGTTTACAATAGTGTTGCGGTGTGCAGTTTCTCTTTCCTATTAACTTCTTCTCAGTCAGTGCATGAACCCCTCAAATATCTCTATTGACGATCAGGAAACGATAAACTGTTCCTCCAGTCTTTGCACTGCTTCCTGAGTGCAAATAAAGGTGTCACTACCACAGCCTCTGCCCCTAAAAGACTGAGATACCTTCCAAGACTGAGGCCATTATATGTGCATCCTTCTATAACCCAGGTGGAGCACAGTGCTTGGCACAAAGCTGGCATTCAGTTAATTTTTTCAGAATGAATGAATGAATGAATGAGCTATTTGTCAGGATAGGATCTGGATAGTTTACCCAGGTCTGTGTGTACTTAGAAAGGACAGCTCGGGCAAACACCAGACTTCCCAGAATTGCCAATCTGAAGCTTCCTAAGAGAAGGAACCACAAAGCCTGGGTGGCATCATGATACTGAGGCAGGACATGCTTTTGCACCAGATCAAGGTCAACACTAACCATGGAAATCAGCAGCTGTCGGCCTCAGAGGGCCATGGACCTGGCATGCGGAAAGAACTGAGTCGCGGAGACCTGTGTGAGGAACTGAGCTCCAGGCATCAGTGATTTCTTTATTCTTAGGGAGGGCATATATAGCCATTTTCTAGAATCAGATCACACAGAAAACAATTAGAATGTGGCATATTTCATCATAAACTATGGTTGACAATAACTTGACACTTGTGGTACAGGACGTGATCAGTAACAAAGATGTGGACAAGACAATTAACAATGCAGGTGGCAATTATAAATATCAGACGCATACAGTGTGAGATTAAAGTGTGCATTGTAAAGCTTCCATATGGAGCACTGCCCCTAACCCACATGAGGAACGGACATTCTGTGTGTCCAAAAGATTGATAAGTGAGTGGAACAAAAGAGTTGACTCAAAGTTCACCAGGGAGTTCTGGCAATAAGTCATGTAATCTCAAGGGTCCATTTTTGGATCCTGTTTCCACGAGTGTGCTCAGCGTCTCGTCCACCGTGACCTCAGCCATATTCCGCAGGTGTGCTCGGCCATAGCTCTATTGCTTCTCCACAAGCATCCAGACAAAGGTGGTAGGCCAGTAGCTGTCTAAGGTTACTGAATGAAAAGGGAGGGAAATATTGAGAATATATAAGCATTAAGGACAGTGTTTTATTATTCAAAATTTTTGCCTCTCCATTGCCAGGAGGATGAAGCCTCTTGTAAATGTCCTATGTTCCTGCAAAGTGAGGTGTGCACAACATAGAGTGTGAGATCACATCATGGCCAGGCAGCCATGGAGGCCACTGGATGTTAAGAAGTTCAATACAATTTTAGCTTCTGATAATTTAGCTTTGTTCTCTCTTTAAGTTTTTCAAAGACACTAGATTGTGGGACTATACCAATAGGAAAACGACAAATTCTATATTGCGTCACCCATGTCCTACAACATGAAGAACTACTCCCAGGGCAAGATTGAGAATTACAATTTTTTGTTTTCACAGCTCTCCTCCAAGCATTCTGCAGCTTCTCCCTCTGCCTGCCCACTCTTCAGGAACTTCACCCCTTCCCAGACAAGCCCATCCTCATATCTTGCCACAGAGAAAGGCACATTTCTGCCTCTGTCCCTTCAGTTCGAGGATTACAACCAGTTTTAGAAAGAAAGTTGTATTTCTAATTGATTCATTCACAGTGAGATGGTAATAACTGATAGGTTCAAATTTACTGGCAAGATAATGCCCATTTAAAAGATATCTACTCTTCTGTGAATTCTGAATGAGAGCAAGGTGTTAAGGGAATGCTTTCAGAGGATTTTTCCCAGATCAGGTATTTTTCTCTCATGTAAGGAAGGGCACAAGTGATTGCTTTAGGATAAAGTCTGAAAACTCGTTCATTTGTGTACAAGAATATGAAATCTCTAGAATCTAGAACATTTCCTCAATCGCTCTCTGAACTCTATATTTGGTTTACTCCCTTCCTGGTGACTACTGTTCTGAACTTTACTCGTACTTCAGTTTAAGACTAAAAAGCCAAAGGCGTTGTTAATCTCAAAGAAATTTCCTTAAATTTCTTTCATCAAGTAGATAGTCATATGTTGTGTAAATGTAGCTCATAAAACATGAAAATGGCTTGAATTAAATTGTGTAATAAAGGATAAATGGCTGGACAACATATTATATTCTAAATTAGGCTCTGTCTGGTGGAACTCAATTCTTCAGAGCATTTTTGGTAGGCAAGAGCAAATGAAATTGTTGTTTATATACCAGGCAATTTAATGTTTGGAAATAACACCCATAAAAGAAAAACAATTATATACTAAGTAACAAAATAACCACATTAGGAAGTTTTTAGCTATGAATCAAATGTGGAAAAATTGCCTAAGTCGAAGAAGTGAAAGTCAAATAAGAAGGAAGGAAATTTTCCAATAAACTATAAACTACTCAGCCCATATAAATTCTCATTTGTAGTCAAGAGCACTTCATTCTAACTTCATCACATTTTATCTGTCCTCTGCCTGATTTAGCCTGATATATAAACACTGTTAATCAAATAAGATATAAGGTAGATTTTAACATGCAAATTTATTTTTGCACTCTTAAAAAAAATGTTTCCATATACTATATCCTACTTTGTTAAGGAAGTGTTTTATTTAGAACCCTGTGGTTAATTTTAAGGAGTCAATTTTTGCCCTGAATTTTTGCCATTTTTCTACAATTTCCTGTGAGATAAATACTTTATCTCCAATCCACTTACCTAATATGTGATGACTCTTTTCTGACAGATGCACTTAGTGCCTCTCCTTTATACCTGCTGTCTCCCTCTGTCTGGATCTCATCTATGACTCACTTTTGCCCCAGGCTCCCATTCCCTGATCAGCCCTTCCCCACTTGACCCCTAGAATTGAGGCTGCAGCTGGAGTCCTGGGATTTTTCTTGCTTCCAAGAGAAATTCTGTCATAATAATTCCTTATCAAGGTTTGTGTGTGTGTCCTACTAAGCCATAAAACCTGTGTGTGTGTGTGTGTGTGAGTGTGTGTGTGTGTGTGTGTGTGTGTTTTATTGAGATAACATTGCTTTACAACAACGCATGTGATTGATTTACGGGAATAGGTTCACACCTCCTCATGTGTATGTTAGTACACCACACCCATCCTCAATGCACCCACAGCCCTTTACCAAAGACCATTGATCCCCTTCCCAACCTTTGTTCCTACTTCCAGCCCCTTCCATTTTAGTGAGGAAGTCATATTTTGGACAGTCGTAATTTAGAGTTTATTTTGGTTTAGTTTTGTTAGTTCCTGTACTCTGATAGTTTAAGTTAGGGTCAATATTGGGAATCGCAACGTTTTCCACATTATATTGGTCTGGCTGTCTACTTGCCAGAGCATCAGGAATCGCTGACTTGCAGCCCAGATTCTCTTCTTTTCTTCAGTAGTATAACAGGTGGAGAGGATAATATGAATATCCTGCTACGTTATTTTAAATGCTAGGGCAAGGGCCTGAAACTCATCTGTAAATCTTCCAGGATCCTCAGAAAACCTGTCCAGTTTTTGTTTATACTGCATCAGGTCAGACATAGAGAAGGGCACATGCACTGTAATAGTCCCAGTCTCCATTGGGCACTTCCCCGAGTGGGCAGAGCCTAGGCAATGTATTGGTTTGAGGATGGTAAGAAGCCCAGCTCCGAGTGTGTCCAGCAGGACTTGAGTCTGTAAGAGAAGGCCCAGTCCCATATGGGGGTGGTGACCGTGGATATTCCAAGGGTGCCTCAGGTTCAGGGTTAGCTGAGGCTCATGACTAGTGGACAGAGGAGGTCTGGCAAGTAAAGGGTCATCTAAGATATCAGTAGAATCCCCTTTTTGTGCCTGTTTACTCATTAAAATGGCATTTGTCATTGTTGTAGATAACCTCTGCGAATGGCAGAACTTAAATCACATATTTTAGAATAGTTAAGATTTGTCCAAAGGAAGTGTCACATACCTAGGGACATTATTTGTTTACACTTATGTTGATGACTATATTATTTATGAGATAATATATTTAAATTGAGCAAATTTGGTTTTCATGAGTAAAACACTCATTGGCTGTCTTAGGAGTCCTTGTAGGACAGACATTAATATTTTAGAAGTTTAACTAACATTTAAGAAGTTATAGGATTAGTAAGCATACAGGTTTTTATAAAAGAATTAGCCAGCATAACAAAGATTAAAGAGTACATCTATTTGTTGACAAGATGTAGCAGTGTCCATAGGATAACATTTTAGTTAACCAAACCTGAGAGTCTAAGAGTAACAAGATTAGATTACCTAAACAGTCTCTTGGAGTTGGTAAAGGCAGCTTTATAATGTTGATCTTTGTAGATTTAAAAAAAAGGAAAATTGATGTTAGATTTATATGAGCATGGTACTGATATTAAACTTAAGTAGAAGACAATTAAGCACATAAAAATTAAGATACATTTTTAGACCTTTAACACATTGTCCTTTTTTTTTTTATAGAACTTAAGTTTCCTTATAATGAGTAAGTTGACCTGAAATACAAGTTTCCTTACAGTAAGGAGTAAGTTGATCTGAAATACAAGTTTCCTTATAATATGAAGTAAGTTGATCTGAAATACAAGTTTCCTTACAATAAGGAGTAAAAGTTGATCTGAAAGCTAAGTTTTCATAGGACTGGAATTTCAAAGGAAGCGTTATTAATAGAGCAATTTAACACACCAAGGTCTTTTAGGCTGGTGAATAATCAAACAAGCATTAGATAGGTTGATAAAAACAAGAAAAAGATCAGAGACTTAATATAACAGGGTGGTCCCCAGGAGAAAGGGTGTGTCCCAGGTTCCCTGTCCCACCCAAGGCAGGCTGGAACTGAGCAGGATATAAGAAGCTTGAGAAGACACACAGAGAAAACACAGAGGACGCACACAGAGGAGACACAGAACACAGATAGAAGACAGGAGGAGACAGAAGAAGGATGGAAAGCCAGAAGAGGCCCAAGGAGCTGAGAGACTTGTAAAAAAGCTGCATGGCCTGGACTGATTGAAATAGATATGGGTGAGAGACGCATGGGGAAGTTAACAATGGCTGTGTTGATTTTGGTTTTGATCATGTTCTGTTCTCCTCAGAACTGACTCACTGTTTCTGACCCTTTTGTATGGGTCCCTGCTGAAAGGTATTTTGGTTCCTCCCAGAATTGTCTGGCTGTTTCTGACCCTTGTGTGTGGGTCCCTGCCAAAAGCTGTTCTAGACTTGTGGCAGGCTTTCGAGACTTCCTTTGGGCCAATCCCGTTTGGGTGGACTTGTACCCAAGAGGAGTTGGTTAACATTGGGTGCTTGACTTAGAAAATATATTCTTTTTCTTTTCTGTCCTTTCTAGTTGTATTAAAGTTTCTTCCCACAAAAGGTCCTATATGTTTTGTATTGATGCGAAGGATGGCAGAACCCATTTAGAACAGGGCAGGTCTGGGGGTTTCGGGCGTGCCCCTCTCCCTGCCCTGTAACATTAATACCCCGTACATTTTTGATACACATGTGACTCAATACGACTGAGTAGCTTGTCCACTTGGCTTTAGACATCATTTTGATTGTTAGGACCAAGGTGAATCAAGTTAAGACACTTATGAGGAAAAACAGAAGTTTCCTTTTAGGAGATAAACAGATTTGTGTTCCCGGAAAAGAAGTTGGTGAAAAGTGGTCTAGATTTAGACACTGAAAAGTAAACTAGGTTAATTACCTTTTAGCTAAATACTATGAGTTTTTAGTAAACACATTTAACATAAAGTATTAATACACAACATTATAACCTTAAGGCATGCATGCTTTGAATATTTAGATTTTGAACTAGTTTACCAAAATTCTTAGATCGCGATCTCAGAATTTGTTTTTGTGAGAATTTATCTAGGTGCCAGTTTATGATTAATCCTCCAGAGGTATAACAAGAGATCTCTTGATTTGTATTTAGAACTTTGGCCATATGTACTATTTTTAAGAGATAGTTAGTTTACTAATATTTGTAAAGACACTGAGAAACCAGTTATTGATGGTAACTAGTTGTTTAGCAACTCCTTTAGATGAAACACACCTTAAATATGTATTTTTAAGAGTGGCTTTTGGCTTTAAAGAAGTTGGAAACAAATTTACATTCGTTTTCTAAGGCTAGACAAAAAGCTTATAAATATCAGAAGAGGCTTAGTAACACCTTAAAACAACCTAGCTTTGAAATAACTTAGGTATTAGTTTGACACACCCATTTAGCTGTTTGATACATTTATGTCAAGGTTTACAATGATAAGTAAGTGTTAAAATCTTTACATTAAGAATCTAATTTTAGCTGTTACTGAAGACCTAGGATCAAAGACCACAACGATTTTAAAGATAAGCAGATAAAACTTAGGATTGTATTAAAGTTTTTGTCCAAACCAGATAGGGAACCAGTTCCCTAAGACAAAAGAACACCTTATTTATATTACAGACCAATTAGCATGAGAGGCAATAGATTAAGATTCTTATCTTTTAAACAGACCAATAAAGCATCTTACATAGTCTACTAGTAAGACCAAAGCATTTTGATAATTTTTATCTTAAACAGACCAAACAGACCTTTAAAGTGGAAGACACAGCAAGAATAGAAACTTTCTACCTATGGAACAGACAAAAATCTATCAAGATGGAAAGGAGGAGCCCATCCCCTCACAGCTGAATCGCAGCTGATTTTCCAATGATCCCAGTACCTGAGCAAAGAGCAGGGCAGCTGCTTACTGAGAACAATGGGGAGTCGCCCATGTGTCAGCCAGGGTGGTATTTTACATTTTACCTTTTTAATATTTAATCTTTTGCCTCAGCCAAAGCAAAGTTTCAGAGAATGCTGTTATAGCTGAGGTGGTTATGCCTTTAGGGTTAGTACAAGAATGTCAGGCTTAATTACATAATGAATTAAGGGTTTTTTGGGGTTTTTTTTGCAAATCAGTGCGACCCAGTTTTAAATTTAATAAGAGAACCCAGATAAAGAGTCCGCGGGAATGGAGGGTACACACCCCATCACAGATGAGTGCCTGAAGGTGAATCTGTCATAGAAAAATACAGTGGGGAGCAGCCACAGGCGCACTCCCTGGAACGAATGGGGGCGGCCACAGGCTCACCCCCAGGGAGTCTCCCTGCTTTATGGGCGTCCCCACAATGAGACTCCCCTAGACGTGGGTGTCCCCAGGCCTCAACTGACTATCTGTCCCTGCCATTCTCTCTTTTCTGGGTAGAAAGTAAAGATGTTTTAAAATCTAGGATATTTAAGTTACTTGTGTCTGGGTACGAGGTTTGTAAAACTTTAGAGCTTTAACTAGTTTATTAGCTGCTGAGCCTTATTTAACCTAATGGCACTTTTGACGGGAAGATATCCCGTAAGCCTGCTGTCCTAACAAAATATTTTAGGTCCCAGGTTGTAATGTTTAAGAGGAGCATTGTTATACAAATGGGCCTGTCTGGGCATACCATTCTCTCCCCCTCCCCCACTCAGAATGAGTGAGGGTGAGGGAATGAGCCAGCAGGAGAAAGGGAACAGGTGGCCTGGTCTGAGTGGTGGAAAATCTTAGAATTTAAGATGAAAGGTAGATTAAGATAAATTACAGTGAAGGAGTAGAGATGAACCTCAAATTAAAGGCTTGGGTCTACTTACAGACCAAGGAGAGGAAATATGATCCCCATAACAAGGGAAAGAGACTGTGAAAGTTCTGGTAACATAGGAAGGCCAGTTAGAAGACAGGGATACAGAGTGAGAGATCCTAAAAGGGAAATGTCACCTGACTGGTAGAATCAGGAGGAGCTACTGGCTACTCAAAATTTGTTGACTTGAGGCTTATAACGACAAAAATGGAAGCAGTAAAAGGTGTAGCCAGAGTTAAGAAAGAGCACCAGAGAGTGGTGAAGAAGCAGGTCCAGGTCTCATCATATAGTCCTAACAGTTGGAGAGCCTCAGGGTGAGACATGTGGAATGCTTAGTTCGAATTCCTGCGTTGTTGCACCCTTTGTCTTGCGGTTGGCGGGACTAGAGCTAACCCGGGGTGCACACCAACTTATCCTTTAAAGGGAGTCTTATTTAGAAAGTGGCAGTGGGCCCTAATGGCCTTTTAACTGGCTGAGCCTGAGCCGTTCCCACTATTGTTAGCAGTGAGAGTGAGATCTGGTTTGAAAAAGGAACTCAGGAGCAGGTCCTGTTCCCAAGATAGAGGGAATGCCTGCTCGACTGGGACAGATCAGTGAGATAATGAGACAAAGAGAGGGGTGTAAGGCACTCATCCGGTCAAGCCAAGGGCAACTGGAAGGCCATTGCCCCACGTTTTAGGACCCGCCAAAGAGTAGCCTTGGTCTGAGTCCCTCAGTCCTTGAGGGGCAGACAGACAGTCACCGAGCACCAATATCCCTCAGAGAATGAGAGCTCTAGAGAAAAATAATTATTAAGAGAAGGTGGCAGAGAGGGACAAGGCGCTCACCTGGTCGGGCCTAGGGCAACTGGAAGGCCATTCCCCCGTTGGGCGCCATATGATGTCGTTTTAGAGTTGATGGATTTGAGAGTAGAGCGCGGACCTTGGGTTCTCTCTGGGAAAGGTTTCACCAGAGTTCCCTTTGGCAGCATGTGACAAGTTTCTCCACAAGACAGAGACTCAGTTATACTTAAAGAACAGGTTTATGTAGGACGAGGAAGTAAAGGACTCTTGTACAGACACAAGTGGACAGGAAGTGCTGCCCCTCTAAGAGGAACAGGTTTGCTAAGATAGGCCTGCATGGTGCAGGTCACGGGCAGACAGGCAGGCTGCTGCCCTGCAGAGTGACAGAGTTGGTAAAGGAAAGCACCTGCATAGGCACAGGTGGGCAGAGAAATGGCTGCCTCGAATTCTTGCACAGATGGCGCTATACAGCCTTCTTTCAGTTGGGAGGGGCTCATCTTTGAGGATGGCTGGCTGTTTACTGGCTACCTAGAATTAGAAAAGAGAGCAAGAGATTCTGCAAAGGGCTTAATCTCCATATCTTTGCCTCTAGACTGCTGTCTAGCTCCTACCTATGCTTTGTAACTTAGAAGCTGGCACTTAGGGATTGTGCTAATGGTTATGTTGATTTCTTCTACCACCACTTTCTTGTGTGGGTCTAGTTCTAATCTTATTTTGTGTTATATCTCCTCCATCAGTTATGTTGATTTCTTCTATCCCCCACTTCCTTGTGTGGGCCTAGTTCTAATTTTATTTTGCATTATATCTCTTCCATCAAGACCACATTTCAAGACAAGGCTATAGTGGAAATTATGAATAGTTGTTTCCTCATGGGGTGGCAGTATTGGGAATGGCACAAGATGGAGACAACTCAAAGTCCAAGTAGAGACAGAGAGACCTACAGGGTCTTACACCTCAGGAAGTGCAGCCCTAGAGAGCCTTCTACTTCAGGAGTGCAGCTTCTTTCCAAGGGCAGTCTCACATTTATTGAGAATCAGGTTCAGGGAAGGTGGGCAAGTAAGAGGAATGTACAGTGGGGATGTGCACTGGGGATGAATAATAGTCTGTCTGGTGGGGATATGTATTGGGGATGCATAATTGTCTGGCACAAGCTGGGGGGAGTGATTAGGGGCTGTTGCCTGGAGAGTTCCATTATTTCCAAAGCATCCTATCTCTACTTTCTGTTTTTACTTAACCTTCTGACAAAGTAGTCTAGCTGGTTATGCTAATCTGGCCTTAAGTCTGCCTTTTGTTTTCAGCAGATACTGGTTTCCCAGTATGTTCTTCATACTAAGACTCATGTCCTAGTGATAGGCCTCCTGCCTGACTCTAGTTTTTAGCTTGACCAGCAGGAACTCAGGGCACCAAGACAACATCCCTGAGAACAAGGGGGATTAGGGACCCCACAAATAGTGAACCAGCTTCCAGCTAGTTCAGTGAGCAAACTTGACACTCGCCCAAAAAGAATGACAAGTAAGAAAAAGGAAGCGGGACCAAGAGAAGAGGGTGAATCCATCAAACAATTTAATTTAATCGATTAAGTTCACTGTCTTACATGGGCGCACTTCGTAGTTCTTAAAGCAATAACAATAACATCAAGACCACTGATCAGAGATCCCCATAACAGATATAATGATAATGAAAAAGTTTGAAATATTGTGAAAATCACCAAAATGTGACATAGTGATACTTGAAGTGAGCACATGCTGTTGGAAAAGTGATGTTCATAGGCTTGTTCAACACAGGATTGCCACAACCTTAAATTTATAAAAAATGTGATATCTATAAAGCCAATGAAATAATTAAGTGAAGTACACTTATATTTTACATCTTCCTCTATGTCTTAGACCCAGGGTGTTCTTTATATTTCAAAATATGTAAATCCAGTCTCTTCTGTCTCATATTATTGCTGTGACTGTCCCTGATCAGGAAAATTTGTGAGGTAAGTGAGGCAACACATGGGCTGTCATGCCCCAGGACACTGTGACCAGGTCTGGAGGAGCTTGTCCCTGTCTCCCTTACTCAAAGCCCATTTTGGATCTTCTAGGACGCTCTTCCCCTGAATTATATAACCTGAATTTCTGGTGTGTTCTGTGGTCCCCTCTTGCTCCTACTGCATCTGAATTGGCAGGAGGTGGTTAGTTGCCCCACAAAATTGCAGACAGACTTTCTCTTCTAACAGAAGCAGCAATTTCTAGCCTACTGTTTTATACTGCCTCCTCATTATATGTGTCTTGAAAACACATTAAGGATTCAGTGAAGGTTTAGCTGGAATAATAGGAAACAAAACTCTGGCTAGTTATCCTTACGCTGAGATGATCATCATTTTGAAATAATCAAGAGAAGTATGTAGAATGGATCTTTTATAATCCCTTCACAATCTAATTTCATATACCAATTCACCAGTTAGATTAAATTCTTGGATCCATAGGCTTGAACACAGCACCAGGCACCTTTGCAAAATTCTCATGGTATTTTGTTCTATGCTGGGTAAACCTGGGAAGACAGACTTGAAGTATTCCCTTTCTTCTATCCCTCCTGAGAGGTGTGATCACCTGTAATAGTTAACTTTTGCACACTCTTCTCCTGAAGTTTGTATAGTGCAGTAATATAAACAGACTTTCTTTTTTATAAGTGTTTGAGAAGCATCAGATGAAAATACTCTATCTTGAGTATAGTGGTTGGTAGCTCTGTCATTATAAAATATTGTGGAAATAAAGAATGGTAGAATTAATTTAAATATATAGATAATCCAGTCTTGCACTAGATTTTTTTTGGCAAGAATTATCAAACTGTGTACTTTTAGTTCTTGAGCAGCAAAGTAAAAGGCAAGTTAACTTTTTCATATTTATTTATTTATTTATTTTTTAAGATTTATTTATTTTTGCATACAAGTTGGGGTACAGACCAGAGGTGTGGGGTGGTGAGAGGGTTCACCAGGGACAGAGTGGGGAGCAGCACAGGCAGAGCGACAGAAATACACTGCTGAAGGGAGCAGTGGGCCAGGCAGGAGAGGTCTGCCATGCCATGTGGGAATCTCCCAGGCTGCTGACAGCTCCACAGTGCAGCGCTCAACCGCTGCGCCACCAGGGAGGCCCCCTTTTTCATATTTAAATTGTTCCCTATTGTTTACTTAAATTCATTGTGATTAATTTCTAAGGGAGAAAGATCATGGAGTCATTGTTAAAATATTGGTTCATGTAAAAACACAGGCCTTTGAAATTTAAAAACAAAGCTCTGAGTTGAAGCTGATTTCTGTGATGTGAATATTTCAAACATGACTTATTTCAAGCTATAAACAATTAAACAAGCAGCTCACAAATTTCTGAATATTTACAATTGGCTATTGTGAGGCCATAGGAGTTGGTCCCACAAAACCCTGGGAAGGTGGCCCGTGACCTCACAGACCCATAATTTCTCTCTCTGTCAACTGTACCCAGATGAGGATCCTCCAGTGTACATGGTCACGCCAGAGACAGCCTGGTCTCAGCAGTCAGCAGTTCAAACAAACTTCTTGTCATGATTTGAATATTTGAAAGGGCATATCACAACATAAATAAGCTTTCTTGTCTATGCAACAGATTTTATGTATTTTTTCTAAGTTCTTACAACTGACAAAGAGATAAGCCCACACCTTTCAAAAAGTTCTACAATAAATATTTACTAATTTGAAAGGAAACCTGCATTACCATGTTCATTAAAGCATTGTTCCCAATAGCCAAGATATGGAAATAGATTAAAGGTCCCAAAACTGGTGAATGGATTATGACAATGTACTGAGTGTGAGTGTGTGTGTGTGTGTGTGTACGAATACTACTCAGCAGTCAAAAAAGATGAAATGTCATCTTGCAGCAACATGGATGGAAGTTGGAACAGATAATGCTAAGTAAAATAAGTGAGAAGGAGAAACATATAAGCTGGATGATGTCACTAATAAGTGGAATATAAGGATAACAAACAAAGAATCAGATGAAGCCAAGCTTTTAAAACTGACTATAGAAATGAAGCACCTGGGTGAGGTGGTGGGAAAGGGTAGAAACAAAGATGTAAAGAAGCACAATGGAATATGGTGGTGTGCTCTGGATGATTTGGTGGCAGGTACTCTATGGTGGGGATACCTGATAGAATTCTAATGTTACCACAATTTAAAAAATATATTTTTTTATTTTTTAAAAAGAGCTATTTTCTCACCTCTATACCTTTTGCCTCAGCACTGCATGGTAGGTCCGTCATATGTGGTATATAGAGAAAAGAAACAAAATGATGAACTAAATAAAACAACAACAACAAAAAAACTTTGACTATAAGATCATTTGGTGGTTTCAAAAGGGAAGGAGGAAAGAGGTGGATAAATATGGAAAAGGGAGAAAATGGTAGACTGAAGGATGTAACTGGACTTTTATTTTATTATTATTATTTTTAATTTTTTAAATATTTATTTATTTATTCATACAAGCTGGGGTAGAGGCCAGAGGCATGGGTGGCGAGAGGGTTCACCAGAG
The DNA here is from genome assembly GCA_004024925.1 of Scalopus aquaticus. Classification (NCBI taxonomy): domain Eukaryota; kingdom Metazoa; phylum Chordata; class Mammalia; order Eulipotyphla; family Talpidae; genus Scalopus; species Scalopus aquaticus. The sequence goes on along the minus strand of PVIJ01007006.1, from coordinate 16,207 downwards.
ACAGAGTGGGGAGCAGAACAGGTAGATCAGAAATGCACTGCTGAGGGGTGCAGCAGGTGAGGCAGGAGAGGTCTGCCGCACTATGTGGGATTCTCCCGGGCTGGGTGTCGAACTTGCATCGTGCACTGCCGACAGCTCCACAGCGCAGCGCTCAACTGCTCTGCCACAGGGGAGGCCCTATTTTATTATTTTTTAAAGATTTATTTAGTTATGCATACAAGCTGGGGTACATACCAGAGGCATAGGGCGGCGAGAGGGTTCACCAGAGAAAGAGTGGGGAGCAGAACAAGCAGATTGACTGAAATACATAGCTGAGGGGAGCAGCAGGTGAGGCAGGAGAGGTCTGCCGCACCATGTGGGAATCTCCCTGGCCGGGCGTTGAACTCGTGTCGCCGCTGCCGACAACTCCACAGTGCAGCCCCTAACCGCTGCGCCACCGGGGAGGCCTGTAGTTGGACTTTTAGCAGTGACCTTAGTGTAGAATATACATGTGTTGATTCTCAATGACTCACACCCGAGACTTACGCAATATTATGATGCAATGTTACCTCAATTAAAAAAAAATTTCTTGTGATGGGAGGCACTGGGCAAGTGATGCTGTGGACACTGCACTCTTGAGGAGCTCTGACACTTGGCAATACCTGCCCAGGTCTCCCAAGCTGTGATTTCAAGAATCAAAAAGGTGCTGCCACCCAAGGACTTGGACGTTCATTGTTTCAAATCTTGTCTTAGTGAGGAAAGCTGAAAATGTTTGCAAATATTTGTAGAAATGCTTAGTCTTTGTACATTCTCTTCCTCGATGACCATCTAGAGTAGCCTTTGTCAATGATATTACTAGGAATGCTTTCTGTGGCTACAAACTATGGTTGTCTTTTTTTCCTTTCTGGCTGGGTGGGCTTGCTGTTTGTGTTTGTATCCAAGGGCATTTCTTCCATGTAGCTTCTACATTGTACTGTCTCGGGTAGGACCAATACACATTTTAATCTCCTTGAGTAAATCTGATTTTGAAATAGATTTCTCAAGATTGTCCTAATACTTCCTAGGTAGTAAAACTAAATTTTTCTCATTCTCAGTAGTAGTTTGTAGGTATTGCTGTTTAATATTTTCAGTCCTAATTCCTCTTGGGCCATACACATATATTTATTATATAAAACATTTGTGTGGGCTCATCGTAAAGTCACATAACTATCTTCCTTCATTCCAAGTCTGGAGATTCCAGGAGAAAGATATAGCAGTTCATGAACTCATAGCAATGCTCTTTTCCTAAAATAATCCAATAAAATAAGGTGGGAGACAGATGTTTGGATCGCAGTTTGAGGCCACAGTGAGTGATCCCTGAATAGAAGAAACAACAGGTCTCAGGGGAAAAGCTCATGAGTGTGTCCTCTGATCTTTTTAGCAACTGCTAGTAACTGTCCAAATGTGGAGGGTGTCGGTCCAGTCAGACCCCAGCACCCTGTCCTAGTCACTGACAAATTTAGCCTGGGGCTTGTAGCAAGCATGAAACTTGAGGTGCTCATCACCTCACAGTACAATTTTCTCATTATATACACAAACACAGACTCTAAAGATTAGGAACACAGATCTCTTACCCCAAACCCAAATCCCTGGACTGTTAATGAGCCACATGAGAGTATACTAATATTTATCAGTTATTCTGAGAAAAGGCATAGCGATAATCTTGAAACCATGATAGAAAACTACGAGTATATGTCTGAAAAAGTCAGGAGGAATAAAATAAGAATGATAGGAATAGTGGAGAAATTTTGATCTATGAAAACACAAGGAACCGAAAAGAAACAAAATATAACAAACCAAACGAGAAATATTATGAGAGAAACAAATTTATACAAAGCAGCCACAAAAAGAGAGAGATGATCATTACTTGCTTGTACACCTGAGATCACTGGTGCCAGCATTTAGATGACGGTGAATGGAACTTGTATGTTGCACAGGTGTCATGTGGGGAGAAGGGGGAAATGGGTAACATGCCACCCTCCGACCCAAAGGCACATTCCATCAACGAGATTCAAGGAATCCTAGAATTCTGTGCAGTCTATCCTTCATGTCATTTCAAAGATATATTGTCAACAAAGGAGGAGAGAACTTTTTTCAGTTAACAGGTTGCTAATTTGACATAGAGCCTTTTGTGTGTGAGCTTCTTTGAGTGTTATGTGTGGGCCTGGCAAGAGGGGTGTAAGAAGTGGACAGAGCAGGCCTTGTCTAGGCAGCAGAGGCAGGAGGTCTTGCTGGAGGACTCCTGTAAACTGAGAAGGACATCACGCACCCTCCTCTGGATGAGCCTGCTACCACCTTGGGGTGGAAAGCCACCGGGAAAGGATTTGGGGAGGGATGATCAGGATTTCAGTTTTGAAAATATTGATCTTTAGACATGCAGATGTAATTGTCAAACAGGCAGTTGGAATCTGAATCTCAAGTCAGGACAGCAGTTGAGGCAGGCTAGATTTTGTGGACAGCCCCAGGCAAAGTAATGGAGCTAACAGAGACATCACCAACTGGGTGACTTAGAGAGGGGAAGGAGGGAGGACCCTTACCTAGGGTCTTCTGTCATCAACAGCAACTAACTTGTTCCATGTGCCAGCAGTATCAGTCATTTTAGATATATTTTTAAAGATCTTGTGTTGACGTGTTAGAGAAAATCTGGTGCATTTTCAAAGCTAACTGAATTCTGTAACAAGAGAAGTTAGCCTATTTTGTACACTGATATAGCATCCTTTGCATGCAACAGTAATTGATACAAATAGGCACACAAATATATGTTGAATGCAAAATTTATATGGCAACATTTTTCTAAAAGGTATGACTAGGAAAATGTTTTTTCCCTTCAAGACTTTTTAAAAATCATGCAATGAACATTAAAAATTTATGGTGCTATCTTTTTTATCTTGGCATTCCTAATAATATCACTGACAAAGGCTACTCTAGATGGTTCATCAAGAAAAGGAATATGCACAGATTAAGCATTTTCTATTAAACTGAATACCTTTTTTTTTTTTCTTTCAGTTATAAAGAACAGGTTTATTAGGAAAAGGGACAAAAAAGTATAGGACACTTGCACAGACACAAGCGGGCAGAAAGAGCTGCCTCTCAGAGGGGGGCAAGTTTGCAAAGAGAGGCCTGCATGTTGCAGGTCACGGGCAGACAGGCAGGCCGCTGCCCTGCAGAGGGACAGAGTTGGTAAAGGAAAGCACCTGCATAGGCACAGGTGGGCAGAGAAATGGCTGCCTATTAAACGGAATACTTAATTCAAGTAATTTTGTTATCCTTTGGTTAAGCATTCAATAAGTGCTAGTTAATATTTCTACTGACAAATATCTTGAAGGGATTAGCTTATAAATATCTAGACAGAGATGAAATCTGCCAAGTGAAAAATATAACATTGTAATCACTACCAATTATTATTCTATTATCTTTCAGCAAGAGCAAAAAAAGAATGAAATTAGCTTAGTGGTTTTCAAAGCCTGATGCCCAGTTTAGCACCTTCAGTTTACCCTGGGGATTTGTTAAAGGTGAAGATTCTCTGGCCCATTCTCATCTATTGTGTTAGAAACTCTAGGGGTGGGTCACAAAGATCTGATTCACCAAACCCACCAGATAATTCTGGAGCATTTTGAAGTTTGAGAATTATCAAATCCCATAAACCATTAAGATTTTAATGAGAGCAACCTTACCAAAATCATTTTCTCTTGTGTAGAAAATAGATTTCTGTCTCAGTTTTAATGAGTATGTTTAGTGAAAGGCTCGAGGTAGATATGGAAACTTCACGAATCAGTGCTTGACATTTCTCTGAATTTATGGGTTGAACTCTAAGATCCCACAACTGTGAGAAGCAAACCCATTCACATCTAGAACTATAATCTCTGAATCTCAGAAAAAAAGCATTCTTAGGGTCACAAATAAACTTGTGTATCATTCTGTGTATCATTGGTGCCAATTAAATGTTAGTGTTGAGTATTGTGCTGGGGAGAGCAGATGCTTTAAAGTTTGAGGTGTTTCTTCAGAGGTAAGGGAGGACCCTGCTGTCTCCTTGCACTAAGAACATCTCTCATTTTGTCTCTTGTTGGGATACATGTGAGATAAAAGGTTATTTCACTTCCTGACACATGCCTAATAAGGGGTATTTGGTGAGTTCTCATACATCCTAAATATTCTCTTCCCAATTTAAAATGAAGCTACCGGGCCTCCCTGGTGGCGCAGCGGGGTAAGCGCGATGCTGTGGAGCTGTTGGCGGCTACAGCATGAGTTCGAAGCCCAGTCAGGGAGATTCCCACATGGCACAGCAGACCTCTCCTGCCTCGCCCAATGTTCCCCTCAGCAGTGTGTTTCAGTCGATCTGCCTGTTCTGCTCCCGAGTCTGTCTCTGGTGAACCCTCTCACCACCCCACATCTCTGGCCTGCACCCTAGCTTGTATGCAAAAATAAATAAATCTTTAAAAAAAATAATAAATAAAATAAAATGAAGCTACCAAAACAATAGAATGAGTCTTCAGAGAAATGTACCTACACAGACAGGAAGACACTGTGGTATTCATCAGTCAGCATTCTTTTTCAGTGGAAGTCCCAAAAAACAGATTAGTTTAAAGAGGATTCTTAAGGTCTTCGAAAGTTTCATTAATAAAATACACAAGCAAAAGAATAAAATTTGTCTCAGAAACTCTTGCATGGTATTTGTCTATAAATACCTTTTCCTCGATGTATTTATGTTAGTGTTTTTTATTGTCATTATATAACTAAAATTGTTATCAGTTAATTTATGATTTCTCATGTTTTCCTCTTTACACACATAGAAAGAGGTAGAGAAATTCTGTCTTCTATCATAAATACACAGAATGACTAAAAAAACACCCTTTCTACATCGCAGTGATTACGTGAATGCAATGAAAGTTCAAAACAGGTAAAAGATTTTCTTTCAGGGCCTCCCTGGTGGTGCAGCGGTTGAGCGCTGCGCTGTGGAGCTGTAGGCAGCTCGCGATGCCAGTTCGACGCCCAGCTGGGGAGATTCCCACATGGTGCGGCAGACCTCTCCTGCCTCGCCCGCTGCTCCCCTCAGCAGTGTATTTCTGATCTGCCTGTTCTGCTCTCCACTCTGTCTCTGGTGAACCCTCTTGCCGCCCCATGCCTCTGGCCTGTACCCCAGCTTGAATATAAATAAATAAATCTTTAAAAAAAAAAAGATTTTCTTTCAAATAAAAGATGTGTGTGTTTAACTCCAGTCTTGTGTTTTCCTGTTTCTCTTTGTAGAGCTTCTCTGCTTTCCTTCAAAACTTAAGTTTTGTAGAATTCACAGATTTTGATTTTGACTGTGATTTTTATGGGAATATGATTTGTAGCCACATACATAGACATTTTGCTAAAATCCACAATCCTAAGAAGTTATTCATGTGAATAGTAAGCTTGCTTGAGAAGTCACAGTGCCTGTCATCTCCATTTTACCCATTTCCTGCTCACAAAACTCAAACTAATTTAAGCAAAATAATACTAAGTGTACAGCAAATTACGTGCTGATCTCATACAGGGAGCATTAAGTACATGTTTTCCAGGAGTTCATTCCAAATAACACTGATACACCACTTGCCAAAAAAAATTGTCATTTAATGTTTCAGTTAAACATTTCAGTTAAAATATTTGCAGATGTTCAAATTCACATTTTTGAAAGTGAGTGACCTTGGCTTGCAGTTACCCCATCGTGTTCTGCACTTTTATTTTACATGTTGAAAGACAGATGCCCATTTATTTCACTTCCCTGTCTTCATAGCTCACAGATCCCCACTGTAAATGTTCTGTGAATGGGCAAAGAGGGCTTGCAGGAGCTGCGTGGGGAAGCTGTCACATCTGCTTCCAATCTGTGGAACTCCAGTGAGGATTCCATACTTCTGCTGCTCGTGAGAACTTTCACTCTTGCTGCCTCCCATCCCCGAAGAAAGGGAAAGGCCAACTTGCTGAGTGACCTTTATCATTCCATACAATTCTCTATGTAAACATATTTCTGGAACATACATTGTAGTCAAAGTGGTATACCTTTACTGATTACCCTGACCAAATGAGAGTATTACATATTGTGTTTTTAAATTTTGGCTCTTGCTAAAACATTCTGATCTCCAAGCCCACTCTAAAGGCTGGCTGTAAGGGATGTGCTCTACTAATTCTCTATACGTTGGACATTTATCAGGAAAGGTCATTTTCCATGCTGAATTTGAAAACTGTACTTATTTTATTTACATGGAATACAAAGAAAGTTCTACCCTCTCTTTAAATTAGAGATTTATTGAACCGTCTGCTTGTCAGCTAAATATAAGCATTTTAACACTAGATGTAGAGTCCTAGGAAAAGTGTATAATTTATTAAAATTTAAAAATGTTATGACTTTTCTCTGTCCAAATCCATTCCCTGTATTTAACGTAAATAGTATTCCAATTTTTTGACACAAAGTGCACGTTGCCTCTGGGGCTATAGGAACTATGTCACAAGAGTTCTTCTGAGTGTCCTGTGGCAGCCACTGCATGGGTCGCATGGTCTCTCGTGTGTTAATTGTGTGCAAGGGGCTCATCCAATGTGCACTCCAAGAAGCTTCTGTTTGGATGTTTGTCTGAGCTAAGAACTCAGGTAGTTTGCCGTGATGATTAGCACCATGGCCTTGGGGTCGACCAGACAGGGATTCAAGTTCACTGTACTATTCAACTGACTGTTGTTAATGCCAACTCATTTGTAACATGGAGAGTTTCCCTCTTCTCACATGTTGTGAACAATGAGGCACCAAAAACTGTAATGTACTTGATACAGCATTTGGCACAGAATATGTGCACATATTTTATCATTGTTAATATTGTACTTATGCCTATTGCTGTCATGACCATCTTTGTGATCTATTGTGGGGATTATAAAGCATGGCTCCTCGAATGAGGATTATTACAGAAAAAAAAGCAAAAACAGTGTTTGTTTCTAAAGCTTTTGAATATCTTTAGTCAATCACTTTTGAAATGACCTGTTGACCTTAGTTATCTTAAGAAAAGACTTTTTGTCTCGCTTTTGGAATATTTTTATCAGAAACCATCCTCTAAGGAGATGGTTTATCCTTTTTACAGAGCAGGCAGAAGCACAGAGTCTAAAAACTGAGCATAGAACTTCAGGAGGCAACACAGCACAACACAGAAGCTTTGGTTGGATGTGGTTTCCTTACAGTTTTGCTCTACTGTTTTTCCCTGTGCCCATTTCCTGAATTTCCCCTATTCCAGCATGCATGTGTAAACACAGAATATTGAGTATGGGGTAGGAAAGTTCATACTCTGAAACTGTTCCCAAGGAACATGTGGCTGCACCTTTAAGAAGCACCAGGGTACTGCACAATGGAGATTTGAGCTCAGTCTGACCACCAGTAGAAAATAAATCTTCCAGCCAAGGAAACTTAAAATGCCCAGCTCCTCATACTTGCTTCCACTGGGTCTGTGTGCTCCTGCTTTGTGGATTTAGTGGAAGTTATGTTTTCTTGGCTCTTTTTAGGGACTCCAAGCAGGTACATTCCAGAATTTTCTTCCTCTTCCTCAGTGATGAATTTTTCTTTAGTTCTTGTTACCATGTTCAGGTCTACCTACTCTACACTAGCAAGTAAAACACAAGAGACTAAGGCTGGAATTAAAAAGCAAAGGTTTATTCATAAACTAGTAGGCTAGTACTCTGAGGCAATGACCAGACATTATTCCCAAGAAACCATCTATCTCCCCAATGAAGGAAAAGGATAAGGTTATATAGGTATTGGGGACCATGGTTGGAAACAAAGGAGTTAAATTTTATGTTTATTTACACATATTTAAGTAAAAAATAGATATAAATCAAAAAGAAGAAAAAAAATCACAAGGATGGAGCTAGAAGGGATCATGCTCAGCGAAATAAGCCAGAAGGAAAAGGAAAAATATCGAATGATTTCACTTACAGCAGGAATATAGGGGAACCAAATAAGAGAGAGACATGCAGTGAGGGAGGGGGAGGATAAGGGCTCAAAACGGGGGAGAAAAGAGCACAAGGGACTATGGTGATGGTTCATGGGTGAATTGGTGGTGGGAAACCTACGAGGAATACACAATAATGTAAAAGATATAAATAATAATAACAATAAAATATATTTTAAAAAGAAGAAAAAAAATCAGAATAAAATGTCACAGCCATATTGTTTGCAGCCAGGAAATAGAACAGATTACGAGGAAAATATTCTACAGCCCAAAGTAGCTAGGTTACAGAATGTTAAGAATAAAATGGCAAGATTAAGTATGATCCTATTTGAACTACAAATGAAAATGAAGAGTCAAAACTTTATCCTATTTAGTATAGGAATTGTTACATTAAATACGTAGTGACTCATTTCTCAGGAAATGATGCCAACAACTTTTAGAAGAAAGTTAACATTACACAATGAAGAGAAAATTGCAAATACAAGTAAGCAGCTATGCCATAAGTCAATATTCACCATTACTCTGTTCTAGGGTAGTGCACATTTCAGATTAATATAGAACTACATTTTGGGTTTCAGCAATTGTTACATTTTGGCTTTTTTATAGATGCTTAACATAGTTCAATGCAGTTAAGGTATCAATTCAAGCATAATAAGTGAAGGTAGTTAATATTTAATGATAATCAACTCAATGTCTTGCAACCTACATACACTATATTATGCTTACATGGAATAAAACCAGTGCTGCTTAATTTGTGTTTAATGTACACACACTATGCACACACAGAATGCATTGTGGTAATACAATAATATAAATGCCTGCAGAACTAATATAAACAGTACTACTTGACATCTAAAATAAAAGTGACCAGTTCTAACATAAAACTAAGCCTTTGTTGGCAGCGGGAACGCGAGTTCGACGCCCAGCCAGGGAAATTCCCACATGGTGCCGCAGACCTCTCCTGCCTTGCCCGCTGCTCCCCTCAGCAGTGTATTTCCGTTGATCTGCCTGTTCTGCTCCCCATTTTGTCTCTGGTGAACCCTCTCACCGCCCCACGCCTCTGGCCTGTACCCCAGCTTGTATGCATAAATAAATAAAATCTTAAAAAAAAAAAACCAAACTAAGCCTTTGTCATTTATCCTAATCATAATGGCTCAGTAGAGAAAGTCAGTAAATCTCTTCAAAGTTTCACATCTGTAAAATCCAAACAAAGCTACAACTATCTTGAAGTCTTAAAAAGATATGAGTCGAATAGTAAGATTTCCAGCTATAACGTTAGATAGAAAGGTCCTCATGCAGCATATGCTTTGGATCCTGGAAGGCGTCATGTGAATAATAAAGAAGTTGTCAAAGAAGTAAACCAGAGCAGCTCAGCAATATTTCCATTGTGCTGTGACTTAAGTTTCAGGAATGGACTGATCCATCAGGCTTCTTGTGATGCTTGGTGCCACAATTCAATAATATGTTCAAAGATAAACGCAGACATGATTGTAACAGGAACTGCAGTCCCAGATGTTAACAATATGTTTGCAATTTGAGAGTCCTTCAAACCAATGACATTCTTCCATTGATTTCACAGATGTTTTATTTTGTGAGAAGACCATTTCTGGCTACAGAACTATCTCCCATTATGGATGTTACTTCTTCATTTTCAAAGATTAAGCCAACATGACCAGCACTATCCTTATGCATGGTAATTGTGTAATCAAAGAGCTTGACGTGAATACTTGTAGTTTCTCTCCAAAAGTCTAATGAAGCACCTTGTGGGCTTGCTCAGAGCTCCAGCCAACACAATTTTCCCAGTTGACCCGAAATACTTGATCCCCAAATCTCAGATCAACCAGAGAGGCTTGAGAATTTGCCTGTACTAGCTGAATAAATATACCATTATCTATTGACTTAAGCCTGAGCCAAATCTTTCAATCTTGGTTCTTACATAAAATGAATTCACAAATTCTTTGCTTAATGTCTACTCTACAAATTCCAACATTATTACTAGTTACAGGAGCCAACATATAGTTCAAGTTAGGAGGTCTTGCTCCCAACCCCTGAATTGATGCTCCAGGGACCGTTAACCACATAGCTCATGTTTCTTCTTCATTTAAATGCAGGCCCTTGTCCTGAGAGAGCTCTGCATACAGTTTAGGATACAGATTTACATCTTGAGAGAGGGAAACAGAAGTTTCAGATAAAATTGCTGTGTTGGCAGCATTTACAAAAAAAAGCTATTTGAACTTGAATTACTTTGCTGACCTTCAGGTCTTCAAGAGATAGAAGCAGAAACATTTTTGCAGAGACCTGCTTGAAACTTTTGCCTCTGGTTACTGACCAGTAGGAGTTAAATTTTATTAGCTAAAAAGCAGGCTAGCAAAAGAATGCTAGCAAAAGCTGAATAGCTGTGACTTGGCTGAAGTTCATTGGCTAATCACAGGGCGATTCATATCCGAAGAAGAAGCTTTTCTTTAGATAACTGAAGGTTTGGAGTTCTGTTTCTGCACTCCTCCTTCTCTGGGTTTTCAATTCCCAGCTGTCTTGAAGTTCAGCTCAAGGTTGTTGATAAGTCTCCAGACTGGCTGTATTTGTAAAAGCAAACCTCAGAAGAAAAGTTTAGATACATTTTTTTTCATTAGTGCTCAGGATCAGAAAGAAATTTAAATCTTTAGATCTGATCTCATTTTCGGTTAACATTTTAACAACTGTACACCCTCTTTAGGCTTGTGTCTCTTTTGGATTTTATGCTGAGGGACATCCATCAGTGCAGTCTTGGCAAGATCACCATTTGTCCCGGTGTCACAGACTACACCCCTTGTACCCACACAGTAAACAAGAGCACTCATACAGTTTAGAAAATACTGGTCAACACTGAGATCATTGCTGACATAAAGAGGCCCTAATCTGTAGTATCTTGGTGTGCTGAACATGAATATAACCCTGAAAAATTTTTATTAGCTTTTGTTTTGCAGATATTTTATATAATTCATTTTATATGTTTCACCGTGTAAATTTATCTAGTAGGACTGCAACAACATCCTAAATCAGCCTAGAATGATGTAATATTGCATCTCATTGCATATATACCATCATGCACATATCATCCAGAGTTGATTGCATCATTTTCTGATGCAATGCAATACTACTGCCAGGCGGCTGCTGAAGTAAGCTGACGTCAGCAGTGCACTATAGAAAGCCCTGTCAGAAAGGTTGAGCACTGAAAATATTTCAGACTTTGTGTGAGACAGTTTAAGCTACTGTTCCATAGAACTGTCATTATTTTATCCATTTAGGCACACTACAGAACAGTCATGCCTCAAAAGTGCGTTAATAGCCTGGACAATTTCTACTCTATTTGTGGGAAAGTGACATTTGCCAACCAGAAGAAAAGTATCACTTCTCAAGTGAATAAGGCTTATCATCTTTACTTCAGATGCAAGGTTGGTAACCAAGACAAGCCTTGGGACCCACCTATATGCTGTGCTACATGTACAACACAGCTTTCACAGTGGTTAAATGGCAAAAGACAATCAAATGCCATTTGCAGTCCCCATGGTGTGGAGAGAGCCAAGCAACCACATAAAAGACTGTTACTTCTGCTTGATTCCTCCTCTTTTGGTGGAATAACGAAGCAAAAGAAGTTGAGACTAGTCTACCCAAACATTCTGTCTGCATTGAGACCAGTTCCACATGGTAAGGGACTACCTAATCCAGAACCTCCAGCAGAATATTCTCTTGATTCATCTGATGAGGACCAGGGTGAGCCAACCTGTTCTTCTCCTGTTCCATCAGCATGCAGTGATCCAGATTTTCACTGTGGTGCATCATCAACCCCATTCAGACTAACACAGGAAGAACTCAATGATCTGGTTCGTGATTTGGACTTATCCAAGAACAAGGCAGAATTGCTAGGATCAAGACTCCAACAATGGAATCTTCTAGAAGATGTCACAATTAGTTTCTATCGAAAATGCCACCAGCAGTTGGAGCCTTTCTTCAGAAAGGAAAGTACTCTGGTATTCTGTTCTGATATTGAGGGCCTCATGAATGCCTTCGAAATCACTCATGACCCACAAGAATGGAGACTATTTCTAGACTCTTTGAAACTGAGTCTTAAGGCTGTGCTTTTGCACAATGGAAACCATCTTCCATCTATCCTATTCCTGAACAGCTGTACAAGAGAAAAGCGAAGAAATTTAAGAAGTAGTCTATGACTTGATTTTTTACAGGTATTAACTGCAGACCTATTACTATTGGCATGAATTTCATAATGTAAACTTCAATTTATTGCAGATTCCAAAAAATCTAGACCCAAAATTAGAATTTGACTGTCATATTCGTGTTGAGCACATACATATTGATAGGAAATGACTAATTTTCTTTTAGTAACATGACTTTTGTAAAAATTTGTTGACCAGTGAAATTAGCGTAGGGTAAGTGAAAGAGTGGTCAGGTTTTTCAGCCCTACAACCATTAGATTTAATGATGGACATCTGCAGTCTTGCACATGTGCTTCTCGCAACGCCTGGAGTGTGGCGTATGCATGCATGAGTGGGTACACCTAGGCCTGGACACTGAGGATATAAGGGTGGCGTCATAGAAGCAGTGGCGGTGGGAGCAGAGGCAGAGGCGACAGTAGCAGAGGGCCATTCTTGGTGCAGCAGAGAGCCAGGAGAGTGTAAAGATTTGCTGGAGGCTTGGAGGCCTGCCAGCCTCCTGGCCCTCCAGAAACCTTTGCCCGCCCTGTACCTGGTTACCTCACTGCAGAAAGATCATCAAAAGCCTAAAAAGCCACAGAGGACCCCAGAACTCTTTTACTGGTCTGCCAGAATCATAGGGAAACTGCCCTGTGCCTTGTTGGCACTACATTTAATTACTTGGTCACCCTGGATCTTAGCCCTGGAGGGACTCATAGTCTTCACTTAACAAGACTCCAAGAAATAGATAGGGCACTATCTCCCTGGCTCTCTTTGTGTTGATCTTTTGGGTTGTTTCCCCAGTTGGAGTTGCTGAATGCAATGGGATCTTTGCCAACCCCCTTTACTGGGTTTCCCAGCTCTGCTATAATTTCAGGCATCTGCGGTCCTATGACAGGCATTGGAAGTGAGCCTAGCCTGACCAGATAATGCTCGCGCTCCATCTACTTTTGTGACCATCATTCTTGGTCAGGATACATCCCACCCCTCTCTGCCAATCACCTTCCTGAACATGGACAGCTATGTTGCCTTAGACAGGTAGGGGGCTTGAGTGGAGGAAGCACAGTCACGGCCCCTCTGAGCATAGGACACTGCTTAACTTTCTGTGGAGTCAATCCTGCAGTGAAGTACATTTTTCCTACCAGTTTTTCCACATTCTACAATACACTGGTTCCAAGAGTCCAGTGTGTAACACCAAAGCATGTTTCTTCATATGTCCACATCAGTGGTAGATTTTTTTATTTTTTTAATAAGATTTTTTTTAATTTTTACATGTGATGGTCTCCATTTCCTATGAATAGCAATGATTTTTGTCTTGTATATGTTCATGGTCACACATGATTTCATGGACTTTAGGAGAGAACAAAATTAGGCACCATTAAATTGACACCAAATAAGGGCCTCCCTGGTGGCGCAGCGGTTGAGCGCTGCGCTGTGGAGCTGTTGGTAGTGCGCAATGCGAGTTCGACGCCCAGCCAGGGAGAATCCCACATGGTGCGGCAGACCTCTCCTGCCTCGCCCGCTGCTCCCCTCAGCGGTGTATTTCTGATCTGCCTGTTCTGCTCCCCACTCTTGTCTCTGGTGAGCCCTTTCACTGCCCCACGCCTCTAGCCTGTTTCCCAGCTTGTATGTATAAATAAATAAATCTAAAAAAAAATTGACACCAAATAAACCACTAATTCCCAGTTCAATTTATATATTTTGAGTTCATTTTATAGTATTTCATTTAAGATTGTTTATTCTATAATCAGATGTGAGGTCACTCTGACTTTTTGTCAATGTTGTTTACTTTCCATGTAATAGAAATTGACCTGCCTTAAACAAAAGGCAAGTTTATTAAGACACTGGAATACTTCCAATAACGAAGTCATGGGATGGGGGTGACCAGAGAAACCAATATCTTAGGCAGCAGAGGTTCAAGGCCTTCTCTCTCCCGTGCTTCCACTGATGCCGCACAGGGCCAGAAATGTCTCCCCTTTACACTGTACAAGTCTCTAGATGCTCACTCCAAAATTCACATTCTCAGCAAAAAACATGATTGACCTCATTTGAGTAAAACACTTCCTGACTGTGGAGTGAGTGTAGATTATCTAACACAGACATGACAGTGGGAGGCAGCTCAACGTGTTGGGACACCTTTCAGGGAAGTAGCATTGCAGGAACAGCCACTGTCATTGGTGTCTATGTGTGTTATCATGGTAACAGATTTCATATCAGAAGTATTTCTGAAATATAAGATTTATTCTCTCAGAATTCACCTTGCCATCACACACACACACACACACACACACACACACACACACACACACACCGTGGACCTCTGTAAACTCTGTAATGAAAGGCATTTGAGAGCTGGTAAGAGAAAAAACTGATTATTTTAGAAGAGTTCTTACAAGTTGTTAAAAACAGTTATTAACAGCAAACTTTGCTACCAAGACTATAAAAATGATTCCTTGAGTTGAGGGGCACATAGTGTTAAAAGGGAAACTGTAAGAATGAAAATATCAGTAGATCTCATGAGACATGTATGTGGATTTCTAAACCAGATCACAATGGGGAGGAACCCCTCCACATACACACCGCAATCTGATTTGTAGATCTGAGGCATGCATGGCTTCCTGGAGGGACAAGATGCCAAAGAACACAATAATTTCCAAGCATATAGGAGCAGCATGGAGTAGCAGAGTCATGAACCCAGAGACTGTAAAGATGAAAAGTAAGACACATGGATTCATAAGCAAGTAAGTGCAGGACTCACTGATCAGGTGGAGTAGTGCTTACGCAGCAGATGCCTGGAGTGCAGGAGAGGATGCACAGGTGAATGAAATAATGAATGAATGATGAATGACAATGAGGCTCAAATACTCAAATACTATGACACTGGGTAAGCAACCTAGAATTTTACACAACCCGGGGGAAACTGGAATGAGAAACCTGCCATCCTGAATTGAAAAAGGAAAACAAAACCAAAGAAATCAAGATTTGTGGCATGGTTGAAACTGTTAGCTAAGCTTTATATCTTCAACATTTGCTTTTCAAACTGAGTTGCGTGCTATTGTAACATCTTCTGTACTATGGAAGTCTATATGGAATTGGATTAATTTATTTCTTCAAATTTTAAGAGGCTCTATCATCAGTACTAACTGTATATACATAGAAATACACCTTTTGTGGAAATAGGAAAAAATTGACAATTTTGTTAGTATTTTTAATGAAATAAAATTATTCATTTTCTTGGCATCAGTAACTTCAAAGATAATTTTTATTTTATTAGAATGACATGTAGCCATTGTAGAAAATTTAGAAAATTCAAAATAGACATCCTAAATCATCCACAATTTAATCCACAATATGATTCATTCATAATCTGTAGTGACTAAGAAAAAACACTATCTATCTACAATGCTTTCTATTCATTCATTCATTCATTCATCCTTCATTTCCCCCCTACCATCATCCCTGTGTCTCCTTGTCCCTTTCCCTCTCCACCTTAACCTGTGAGTCCTCAAGATGTCAATTGATGTCTGGTAGTTCTTGAAAGTGTTTTACATTATTGAATTGTCTGCTGAATGTCTAATATTTGTTTTTATCATCCTGAATTGCTTTGCTGAAAGTAACTTTTTATTTTCTTTTTAATTTTTTTTATTGAGGCAATACTGGTGGACAACTATGCACATGATTTAGAGGCACAGAATCACACCATTCAGATACATGTAACCATACCACATTTACCACCAAGTTCTCCCCATATCCCATAGTTCTCCCTCTCCACTCTGTTCTCCCTTCTCCCTTCTTCCTCTTCTGAAAACCTCAGTGTTACAGTCAGATTCTAGGGTTTGTTACTGATTTGGTTTTACCTGACCATTTGTTTTCTTTCTCTATATTCTACATGTAAGTGACATCACCCGGTGTTTGCCGTTCCCCTTCTGAATTATTTCACATAGCAAAATCCCCTCCAGTTCTATCCATATTGATGACAAGTTTATCTCTTTTTATAATTGAGTAGTTTCACATGGTATCCCTGTACAACATCTTTTTTTTTTCTTTTTTTTTTCC